>JPKZ01001845.1:29383-72561 GCA_000803305.1 Toxocara canis
GTAGGAGAGGGGAATTGGGACGATGGACGCCAAAAGGATGATGAACAAGTAAACGAAGAGGGAGGGAAAGGACGGGATGTTGGACGGCTTGTAGGGGGACATAGTTTAAACGACACAACGATTTTAATGCACAATACGATTTTGAAAAAAAAAATGCGCTTCATTTTTGTGAATTAGACAATCGCTGTACCAAATTGTAGCTGATGATGTCTGCGAGTTTTTGATCATTTATAGCGACTTTTTCTATAGTCAGCTGCACACAGTTATCCATAAAATGCAAACGGATGCAACAGCAGCTGTAATTTGATCGATTCCCGTATCAATGCAGCTGACAACCATGTCCATGCATGATTGTTTTGACCAGTTTCGAAACGCCTAGTGATCAGTCGAGTGGCGATCCGACTATCCATAAAATACGTTAGCCATATCCTATACATGGTTTCATGTTGTTTACTATATACAGCTTCACCTATTCACGTGATTACATGTCCTCTGATTGGCTTTTTTCAAAAAAGTTTAAAAATCCCCGAAATTTTTTCGCCGATATCATAATAAAAAAAGGGGAACCTGAATTTCCTTATATTTGTGCTTCATACATTTACTTGTACCATATTTCGATACCAAATGAAAAAAACGATATACTATATTAGACAGCGACGTAAAAAAAGTCACGACAAATAGTCCTGCCCAATGGTCGTCTTATCGATCGATATGAGCAAATCTTTTACCGACAAATCACTAATTTGCTATTTTTTTGATCTTCTTTGTATGGTGCGATTTTGATGGGCGTAGCCCTGCATGGAAATGTGCCCATGAGCAGAAACCATTTTTTTTACCCCAGTCCAGAAATCGCGATCATATGCCTGTTTTAAATATTATAAGAGTCAAATACCGTTCTTTTAATCTTCCTGTTAAAACGTCTTCACTCCACAGTAGACTGGACAGGGGAGCACAGTAGCGATTCGTAATTAAATGGGAAGAGTGGAGCACTGGGCTAACTGAGACTAACTGAGACTAACTGAGACTAAAGACCACTGATCGGAATTACCGAATAATCATCGGGCCTTTCTGACCGCGATAATTATGTTTTAGAAAAAAAAAGAGGTGAAACCTCCGAAAGTTTTGTGATTTTGCTTCCTAGTTGCTATGTTTTATGCATTTCTGCGTCCGATACAACAAAGTATACGTCTTTTCTCTTTTTGTTTCTCCATTTTGAACGCTTGATTGCCTCTCTTGCGATGATCGAGAATGATCAAAATTTGAAGAACAAGAGGCATTTACTCGATTGGCGCAACATTAAGCTGAGGAATAATTCAAGATGAAATATCTTAGCGAGTCATCAAGCCGATAGCTTCTTTCATTGCTACTCTTCTCATCGCTTATAATTTGCAGGCATGGGAAAATGTGAAGTTACAGTTGGATGATACGGTCCTTTTCAAGATTCTAACACAGCACAGCTTTGTTTTTGGCAATCTCAAGACTTGTTCGGACGTTTTTGTCGGTGGAGTTCCTAAGGTTGTACTTTCATGATTTCGATTTTCTTAAGTCGCCTAAAGCCAGATGAATCAACGTTATAAACAGTAATTAAACAGTAATACGGAATGATGAACGCCTCTCTTGGGCTAACATATACATATGCTTACTTACTACCAAACGGTGCATTGAAGTGATAATAAGAAAACGCATTTGTTGCCAACATACTGAATCGAAGTTTCTTCGTTGCTGTAAATTTCGCTTAGATAAGCGTTGTTCAGGCTGAAAGAAACCGTCTATATTGCTGAAGTTTATCTTTGTTATCACACGGTATTTCAACATCAAGCTCTTCAATTTTTTTTCAGGACAACTAACTTGCAAACCGATATCGTTGTTTTGATGTAAAAAGCTTTGATTTCGCCTGACAGATTCCGCTTGTTTAGTAGTCGTTGATTTAAAATTGAAGCAGGCCAAAGAGCTCATTTGTGCTATCAACATCTTGTTCCCACCCCGGGGAATATTGCTGCCCTGTTTTAGCAAGGCTAAGTCAGTGGAAGATAATGTAGATGAACGAAAGAAAGCAGTAATCTATCATTGTACAATGACATACGATGTGACGTGTACTCTAGCTTTTGATAGGTGTAGATTACTTGTCATAAAACGGCGAAGCTTTCTTTTAAAGAGCAAATAAAGCCTTTTGTCCGATTTGTAAACGATACGCTTATAAAGAATCATAACTAAGATGTTTGAAAAAGTCCTATACTCCATACGGCTAACAAGAAAACACAACGAACAATTTGCTCCAGCAAATTGTTTTGAGACGAGAAGTAAATTTAAGATGAGAATTGAAAACTGTTTTGAGTGTGAGATGAGAAGTGAAAATTTCTAAAGACAAGTGAGAAAGAGGTTAAGTGGCAATAGTTTGGTGTGATCGTTTGATTTAAAATTTAAGGGTTATTTTTTGTCGTTGCGATTAATTCCATGATGAACAATGAACATGCATTGTTGCATATACTATGCTGTTTAAATGACTGCTTTTTTTGCGTTTATAAAAGTAAATCATATATATACGCCGTCAGGTATGTCTCATATATATTACATATACATATATGACACATACCGGACGGTTTTACTGTTGTATCACCACCGGTTCCTTTTTTAAGGATATTCATCTGCTTGCTGCTATGAGCTCACCGCTGAAGCGGCATACAAAAACATTCGCAGGAGCAGTCAAAAATCTCGTCTACAGACTTTATCCCCAAGGTATTCTTTAAATTCATGCAAGTGATATTTTCACTCTCAGTAGACCAGAAGAGGTTCCGGACAAGAGTGTTGATGCAGTAGCAGTTCAGATTTATATGATTTGACTGAACTGAAATTATAAGCATCAAGGATTGTAGTAAGCTTTCTCAACCTCTTATTTTTTTGCTAGCACTGAGAAAACTTTTGTACTGTATGACTAAATAAACCTATCTATATACTATCTCACTTGCCCGCTTAACGTTCTTTTGACATAAAATTTTTAATTCAGCTTTATGTTATTTTGGTCTTAGTTACTATTAATCGTAGCTGTTGTATCCTCTAAAAATTTCCCTCACTTCCTTAGCCGAGCCGACCTCAACGTATGTATGCGAATGAGTTATCCGGAATGTCGGCGCAAACGTTTCGATTACAATTTTTGCGATCGTTGCAAATTAAAGTCGATCACTAAAAAACTATGGGAGTTCCTGTTGTAGAAAATAGATGATAATTACGATTCGTTGAAGTTTTTCATAAATCGTGTTCTGCTGCTCTTGATATGAACGAAACAAATCAATTCAGTCAAGCATATGTTTGAATTCAGGCCATACTTTTTGCTAACGTACTGACCGTACTTTGCAAAGGAGTAAAATACTAATATTACCAATAACTTAACTACGAATATATGCTTGAACCAGTATTATGCGCTAAACGTTTCGGCATAGAATTGTACCTTATGTATTTCACTTAGCATTACGCGTTATACCTATTACCTAGTATTTTACCTTGTGTGTTTCATCGAATGTTATATCTTATTTTTGTCCGATTTAATTTCGTGTAATATTAACTGAGTGAATAGTATTAGTTAGTTTTTCAAAATTTAATGTATGCACATTTGTTCAGTATTATTTTTACAGGCGTTACATCTCCACAGCTACTTGAAAGTATTGGAATGAGGCAGTCGGATGACGATTACTGTAAACCGACGACTATTGCTGGAAAAGAAGAACATTTTTGTAAGAACGATGGTGTTTGTTACAGCACAAACGAAGGGCCGAAATGTGACTGCTCACTGTCGGACTTCGATGGTCGCAGATGTGAACAAGGTATGCAGTAGCGTATTGCGGTCCAGTATTCACAGATTTATCACTCTTTATTATTATTTATCACTCTTTATCACTCTTTATCTGTCACTTATCTAGCTGAGTAAACACAAGCCCACGAGCTTTAATATTCACAGATTTATCACTCTTTATTATTAGTATTTATCACTCTTTATCACTCTTTATCTGTCACTTATCTAGCTGAGTAAACACAAGCCCACGAGCTTTATGTTCATGAATTAATTTAGCTGTTATCGTCACTCAAATTTAAATTATCCCTTCGTCAAAACTTCGTTTTATTAGCGATAATAAATATACCCTTATTTGTTGCTCATTTTCGATTTTTATTGGGTGTCCCCTTGTCAGCAGTCTAGCTTTTAGTGCTCGAACTAATCAATTCATCAGTCATGCTCATCATATGTGGATGTTGACCTCAGCGTTGTCTTGGATCCTTGCGAAACATTTAAATACCGAGTAATAAATAGTCCTCTGTTAACTTCGATGCTTCCTAATAATGCTGGGCATTCCTAAAGCAGAAGGCACTGATATGATTACTTTATCTATGCGCCATCCTTTGCATGCCATCTGAATAATCGGATATTGCCCTGTATTTTGCAATCTATCCTGGTCATTTTGCCAACGCTATAACCGGATGATTAGCTTGTTGGCTTATAAGAGATATCAACACTGGTAAGAGATATCAATACGATTTAGTTACTTCACGCAATTGTGCTGGTAAAAAATGTGAAATTTTCAGTGAAGATCGATGCAGAGTTGTCGTTTTTCGGCCAAGAATGGTTGGGCTATGATGTGAGTAACAATTCAGGTGCAACGATTAGATCTCGATTCGAGAATATCACTTTCGTTTTTAAAACCGTTCATGGAAGGCAAACACTTTTCGTTGGCGGCGATCGTCTGGTATGTTTCGTAAATTGTCCTAAATTGTTTATGAGGTCGGTGATAATGAGCACTACAGAGTTGTCACATAGTCCGAATATACCGTATAAGCATGAATGAAAGTTCCTCTTCAATAAGTATTTTCCCTGCCCTGTCAACATCGTATCAAGATTTCAATTGGTACAATGTGCGTCGTCCTACCCCTAAATTATACTGGTTTCCTGACCTTCATCAACGTTCCAACAGTATCATTTAAGATCCTGAATTTGCCATTAAGGGTTGTAATGTTTCCAAAGGAAGAGTGCGATTCGATGCTTGTGTAAGGAGTATTAAAGTAGTATTGAAGTAATATAAAAAGTGTTAAAGCAGTATAAAAAGTTTTAAAATATCATACCGTTACGCAGTTATGATATATTACAATATTTCAGAATTATGTCCATGTGACGATCGATGACGGTTCATTGGTGGCGACATCGAAATTTGAAGGTACGGAAAAGCGTCTCATTCGAATTTTCAACGAATATCCTTCGGGGCGATACGATGACGATCAATGGCATACTGTCAGCGTAACGCGCACATTAACGCTGGTTTGATTTTTTTTTCTTTTTGAAGTCTGCCTTATCGGAACACTTTTATCACTAGAAGGGCAAAACAAAAATGCGGGAATATTAAATATTGCGGGAATATATATTTTTTTAATGGGATGTAGGAGTTGAGTGTTGAAATCTATTGTGATTTGCAGAAAACGTTTGCGTCGGTTTTAAGAGTTTCCATCAATTCTGTCTTCCCCTCCCCCTTCCCCTCTCCCACCCCCTACCCTCTCTTCTCCCCTCATCATCCCTCTCCCCCGACAACTAATCGTGTCAACTGTATGTTGTAAGGTTTCTACTTGATAGCGTCCACCATTTCCGGAAAATGCCCTTCCTCTTCACTAGCAGCGAGTATTTTGGTAGTATGGGAGGCATAATCCAAAGTAATTGATCTGGAAATTACATCAACTAAAATAATCCTTATGCAGTCTCACACTGTGCAGCTATGGGATTCAAGCGCTCCATAGAGGATAATCACAGCAATTTCATGCCAATAGAAATTTTTAATAAAATCAATTAGAATTTTTTAAAACTACTGACGCTTTTTTAATTGATCTGCAAAAACCCCAAATTTCGGTATGGGTTTCGGTAAGTATTCTTCGGCGAAAATCTTAAAAAATAAAAGAAAGAAATGATCAGCAACGGAACTTCGGTAGCATGCCAGTATCGAGTAATATTTATTGTATACGTGCGATTTCTGAATGTTTTTTTTTTCCTTTCACAAATGTTATGTTCTGGCGTAACGGTGTCCTTTTCGAGATTATTGGCTGTCATTCGCTTTAATTTTTATGAGCACAGCTTCTAATTCGATTACTCACAATGTCGCATTCATTAACTTCTGATTCCGCACTACAATTCATTATGCACTTGTGATTGCTTGTATGCGTTTTTTGACGGTCTACCGAAATTTCGGTATGAATATTCACATTGACCAAAAAGTTTTTGCCGTCTATTCGACCGATCGTTAAGACGAGGTTAAGATCACCAATGAGGAAAGCATTCGACTATTTCCGCTGGTTAAAACTTTCTGGTCAACCGACTACAGTAAAGAGGAAACAAACCAAACTCACTGAAACAATTTTTTATTTTGGAGCATTCATTTAAGATTTTTAGTCGCAACAGAACTAGAAAAATTCCACATTCATCATTTCTTTCGCAGTACAACCTCGCAATTGTCGTTCATTTGCGTTGAACTGCTCAAGAAAGAGGAAAGGGAAATATTTTCACTGAACGATCAGCACCGGATCGTTGAAGAGCTTCCAGAGGGGAAATTACTGGTTCAGGTTTACCTGAGCTGACCGGTTAAAGTACCATGTTTCATAAATATGGTACCATGTTTTCAAGGAGTGCTATAGTTTACGAACTCTGTACTACCCCATACTGCCTTTTGTTTCGAAATTGAACAGTGCGTAAATTAAAAAGCTGAGCTACGATTTTCTCTTTTTTAAAATTCTACGGCTGCGTTCAACTTCTTCCAAATGATGTTTCACAGAATGTCTAAGCATCTTGGCAAATTGGTTTTTCAAAATTGAGCACCTCTTAATGAATGCTTCTCAATCCAGGTATGATCAAAGAGTGCTGATTGCCCATTGAAACAAGTTGTAGTGTGTAGATGCCGTTGTCGATATTACTGCATACGCCAACTTCCATATATTCACGAGCATATTTAGCATGATCAATCGATATATATGTCGTTGGAGGCAGGTTTCCTCGTCATTACATCAACCAAAGCAGATAGTCAAGCATTGCGTCGATCAACTCTTGAGAACGCATTCCAGAGAGCAAGCATGATATGTGCTTTGACAAATGCATCATACAACGGATTTTATAAAATGCTAACGAATTCTCTATTCATCGTTTTGCGGTCAACATTTTCTAAACCATGTAGATTTTTTTTAGCTCTTTAAAACGACTATTAACTCGTTTGGCTAGTTAAATGTTTTGGAAGTTCGATATGGGCCGGATCGGCGGTGACTGCCCGATTTTCATTGCCCTCACTTCGATAGTTACCCGACTTGGACCAATGAGCTGCGGCAAATATGCATACATATATGCGAAATGAGAGATTTCACCACGATGTGTTTTGCTTGTGAAAATTTTGCACAGCAAATAAAACGAAATTTTTAGCCGAAATTTGATAGCTTGGTATGGTAGCTGAAGAGGCGGCATATCAATATGCTTGCTTCATCATTTGTTGATGATGTGATAAGCGGCTAAGATAGTCATTAGAATCGCTAAGCGCATTTTAGCACCAATTTGCACTCGTTATTGAAAATCTTGTCCACAGCACCCTACACCCACATATAAGAATGAAGTAGATGATCGGTGAATACCTGGGCTTTCGAAGAGTGACACGTAGTCTAGTGGCCAACGAAATAGTACAAAGTACCGATAGTTTCGTGAACGGATAGAATTGGGTAGAATCGAGAATTTTAGAAAATTTTTGAACAGAAATTGCTCCAAAATGAAAAATTCTCTCAACGTTTGGGATTTTTAAGCTTCGCTGAGGTTATCTAGGATATCTCCTTTGTTTGATGCTAATCGAAATTTTTTTTCTACGAACACTTGCAAAAATTGGAAGAGAATGTGTTTAAATGCTAAGAGAAACAACGGTGTACCTATGGGTGATGTATTCTGTGGTCAAATCACTGAATGTTGCTTGTTTGTTATGTGAGGTGCCACTGGAATGCTAATTGAGTGTTGCGATGAAAATTTCTCTTCTTAGTGTGTGCTTCTAAACACTTTCTTGGTAAAACGGCTCCAACAGTTGAAAAGAGGTAGTCCAGGATAGCACAAGCTTTTAAGTGATAACATCTTCATTTTTACGGGCATTTTACCCTTATCATTTTACGGGCATTTTACCCTTATCGTTTTACGGGCATTTTACCCTTATCGTTTTACGGGCATCTTACCCTTATCAATAGTAAGCGAACAAGTGGAAATACGGCGAAAAAATTGTCACATTTACTAATTTCAGAGGTGCTAATCTTTTGTTATACTTGAAAAAAAAATTCATATGAAAGTGCCACACTTTGAACGATCATAGTCACAGTTGGCAGAAACGAGACAGTTATTTAAAATATTTTAAACATGCTTTAATTTGAGAAAACTATAATAAAAGAGAGCTAACTCTACAGTAAGGGGCAGCGGAGAACTCCACGTTGATCGAAATCCTATCTACAAAATCGTTCTGTCCTTATATTTAACAAATGTGAGCCACTTTTGGTATTTGCAGGCAGATGATCATGCTCTCTCAATTTTCATCTTTGCTCTCTTATGTCTTACGTAATGTGTTCAGTGCCTGAGGAATACTTCAGACTATTGGGCAGTTGATATGGTTGCAAAGATGTCTTTACAACTTACTATAAAAGGTGATAGTAGAGATAGAGATGGGAGGAGGGATCCGGTGGGAGGGAGCAAGCGGATTCCTTATACGAGAGCATCATTTCACCAGGATTTGCGTAACTGAGATATTGCTTTTCTAATTCGCCTGAATATTAGCAGAAATTTCGACGTTTGGTACGCACCAGAGAGATAGTAGCAACAGTTGCAGGACTTAAAGGTATTCGATGTATATCAAGCAAATGCGAATTTTGATATGCAATTATGTCTAATAACTCGCCCAATGAAGCAAACAAAAAAAGCCTTCAAATATAATCACTTTTTCTTAAACTTGCTGTTCATGGCACTTGTGTTTTGCAGCGTTGATCTGAGGTTCGAACAAACAAAGTCTGTGACCAATAATGGTCCAAGTCCACATTTCTTTAAAATGTTTTTTGTTGACGCAAGTGTAAACACGATCAACTGCAGCAGGAACACGGCAGTTTCTTTTCTCTTTGCAAGCCAGTTTGCTTTTTTGTTTAGTTTGGCGTGAAATTTAGAGAGTTAGAAATAGTTTTCTTTTTTTTTTTAAATGAACGAGTCACCAAAATAATTCATAGAATGAGGAAGTTTAGCGATGCGATTATAGGTACGTACGGTTTCGAGTGTGACAGCACCAATAAATTTGGCCGAAATTGCGACCAGTGATTTTGGCTGATCGTCGCTGCTATCAGTGTGATAGAAACTCACCAGTTTGCTTTTTTGTTTAGTTTGGCGTGAAATTTAGAGAGTAAGAAATAGTTTTCTTTTTTTTTTTTTTTAAATGAACGAGTCACCAAAATAATTCATAGAATGAGGAAGTTTAGCGATGCGATTATAGGTGCGTACGGTTTCGAGAGTGACAGCACCAATAAATTTGGCCGAAATTGCGACCAGTGATTTTGGCTGATCGTCGCTGCTATCAGTGTGATAGAAACTCATCGATAGGCGGAAGCATTAGTAATCTTATTTGATCAATCGATATTTCTTGCCATTTCGGGCAGTGGCAACAACAATCTCATCTGAGAAGCTGACAGTTCACCACTGTTAAAAACCGGAAATTGCTGAGCGGAATTCGAAAAAGCTGAAAGGATTAGAAGATCGTCATCGAGTAATGCTCTTTAAAAAAAAAAAACAAATTTAAGCAAAATGTTGTGCTTTCAATAAATCTAATTGTTGAAAATCGTTTTTTTCAAGAAAAATTTCATGTTCACTTTAGAGAACCGTCTCTATCGCTTCAATTCACGTAAGTATGAGTGATGGGAAGATTTTTTTTCGGTTCGACTATTTTACCCTTTTGTGTTTGAGGGTCATGTTTTGAGAATTCGCATGGCATTTCTTTCTCAATTCCTCGTATTTATATTTACATATATATATATATATACATATATATATATATATGTATATATGCATATATGTACATATAGTTTCCTTCTTCTTTGCTTATCCTATTGGAGCATGGTTCGGTCTCGCTTTTGCTCTTCCGTTTTTAAGCGCTTCTTTATTTTTTTGCATTCCCTCTTTGTTTGTCTTTGTTTGTTTGTTTTTTTTTTTTAATTTTCGTTTTTCATGTGCAGTTTGTTGTGCGCTCGATATACGAAATAACATGTTTACGTTTTATATGGCGATCACATTATACAAATATTTGTTTGAAGCGAAATTCGTTGAATGCGTTGCTCATATGGAAATTTTTTTTTGACATTCGAAACGTTTCTTCATTTCTTTGTTTCCGATTTGGAATTGATTGTATTTGATTTTTGAATTGGTTTGGAATTAACTTGAAATTGGAATTGATTATATCTGGAATTGGATACGTCATTGATATTAACTTCAATCGCCCTAATCGTCGATGGGATTTGGTGGAGCGCGATTAACGACAACAACATTCTATTGAGTAGTCCAATTAGTTTCGTTCGCCGAGCTAATTAATTAGTCAATTGAACGTTCGTTCGTCAGTGAACCGTTTCTAACGAAGAGCATGCATATAAATGGCTAACTATTTATTGTCGAAAATTCTTCTTAGATAGCAATTCTAACGATCATGTTTTCAAAACAAAAAAAAAATCATTGTACATTTTTTTCTTACCCTAGAAATTCCGGATTCTTCCTCTTCCAAAAATCGATTGATTTTTTCGATATTGATACTTTTGTCGCCTGGAATTTCTTTTTTGAGCTGTGAAATCTTGCGAATATACTTACTTGCTTCAGTCGAAAAGTAAAACATGTGTGGCTATGCGAATCCCTAATTTAGTTATGTTTGTTTGGTTGTCATTCCCCCGTTGCGAGTATTCGATTTTCATTTGCCTCATCTCCCGATTTTTGTTGAATCGAATTTTGTTGAAAATTATTTTCCTAGTCATATCACTTTTTCTTTTCTTTTTTTTTTCAGATGACATTAACCGTTGATGGACGAGAAGATGAAATTCGACAATATGCACCCGATATTGATTGGCTTGCAAATTCGTATGCGTTTGTTGGTGGTGTACCAAACGAAAGAGAAATTCACGATTTGGATAAACCAAATTTCCGTGGTTGCATGAAAAAGGTTCATCACAAATTACCGTTTGATCTCGTTGAATAAACCAGTAAACGAAAACGTTCAGATATTAATGCCTGTTGTTGAGAATTTTTTTCTGAAATTTTTTTTTAAATTAAGGTTTTTTCAAAAATGAACCTTTCTTAAAAAGTTGAAAATGAACCTTTTTTGAAAAATTCAAAAATGGACCTTTTTTAAAAGATTCAAAAATGAACTTTTTTAAAAAAATTGAAAAATGAACCTTTTCAAAAAAAATTTTTTTAAATGGCTGTCAATGTATTCAGCGTTTAATTTTCATTCAAGAATCTCACTACCGATTTTAGTAGCTTCATTTCGTTTTTGTGCTTCTTTGATCGTAGCACTTCACGATTGGCAGTTTCTGAGCTCATTATATGGGGGAAGTTTTTGGTTTATTTTGTACAATAGCAGGGTTTTTTTTTGCTATGTAACTTCTTTCGTCAGCATCAGTTAATAAAAGTTATCGCTCATTGGGATCAAATAGAATGATGTCTCGTTGTGTTGATGGAAAGGAGCACGATAGAACTGAGGAAATTTTATATTTTTCTTATCTGATAAAATAGCTTGATAAGGCAAATATGGCTTTGATTGTGTCTTTAGCACCGTCTGATGTGCCATTTCATTTAAGCTCTCTTCGATTAGTTTGAAGCGCCCGTTATGCGCATAGGAACTATGGATAGCCTAAGAACGCCTTATCTTTAATTAACAGATGATGTCTTAGAATGTATTCGTAAGAATATGTTTTAGCTGTTATAAAAGCTCTGTTAGTAGTAATTGTCGATAATGCTAGCCCAAGTATTTTTTTATATCCTTTATTTCTAGGCGGGCCCATTAACCAGTCATTATCGGTTTACTTTTCAGGTTAGAGGATCGTCAAGCCTATTGTGAGATATGCTTTTTTACAGGTGAAATACCAGGCTGATGCTCATTTGATTAATTTCATTGGGCTCGCCGATCAAGGCTATGGTCAGTCGGTGATTCGATCAGCAGGCGATCTTGCATTTTCGTGCCGGAAGCCAACCATTCCACCCGATATACTCTCTTTCAACAGTGGACAGCATTACATCACATTACCGAAGTGGAATTCACTTGCGAGTGGCAGTATTGGTTAGCGAAAATTAACTTGCAGATTTTCGACTTACAACAGTCATGGAATCTCCTTGATGAGTATATAGATACACAAGGTGGGGAAACTGCCGATGACTTCGGTCGCATTAGTTGACCATATCGGGAAGGTCCGCCGCGTTAGCATGCAGAAGTCGGTTAACATTAGCGCGATACTTTAAGATGTTTTTTCCAAAAGTAACGATAAATCTTGAAGCGTAAATAATGATTATCGATAACGAAACGAAATATGGAAAACACAAAATTTTGCACAGAAACTATTCGCAGCAGTGCGGTTTAAATTTGGTTTTGCTATATTTTACCTTTAAGTTATAACTTTGGCACGCTTAATTTCACGCTAAATTTGGTACGTTTCAGCGCTCGCTTTAGTACTTTTCTGTGCAATTTTCGTAATCGTAGAATCTGCCTATAAGTTTCCATGACTTTTCAAGAGAAATCCACCACTGAAAGATTTTCTTATTAGGGTATAAGCAAGGCTTTGAAAACTATAAAATCATATTGTTTATTTTTTAAAGCATATTTTCAATACCGTTCTACATATTCGCCTAATGTCTTCTTACGATTTTGTGCAGCAACTGACGATGAGGTAAGGGGCATGTAATAAGCAAGCTGGGCCTGTAATGGTATGAGACTGTCTTCTGCTAGGCTTTTGCAATAAGCTTAAGATAAGCTGACTTTTAGGCTTTCAATTACGGACCTATGAGCTCGACGGTTTGATTCTATACCATGGGTCGAAGTCAGCGACCAACGAAACTTCAGACTATATCGCTTTTGAACTTGTCGATGGCCACCTTTTCCTTATAATCAATCTGGGCTCCGGTCATGTTCGTTTACAGGTGAGCCGGCCTTTGCCATTTTCGTATTTCTCTCTTTCCTAAGTCCAACTAAGTCCAACTAAATTTGCTAGAAATATGAGGAATGCGACTGTCTCTGTAAAATATAGTTTGAAGGGACCGTTTGTTTCACAGAGAGTTTCGAGAAAAAATTCTGTATATTCATTTTGATAGAATGCCCTAATTGAGCGGGAAATGTATCTTATGGAGCACATAATGAACTCATTTGGCTATCAACATTCCAGAAAATCATCTTTAACTTACTTTATGCATTCAGTGGTGATGCAGTGGTGGGTTGTGAACGAGGAACTTTATTTGTGGGTCGACAAAGGGCAATTCTCAAAAATTTCTACAATTCTCCCCCAACCTGAAAATGAAACAGTTATTAAACAATGAAAACAGATACAACTGGAACGTAAAAAACAACTCACTGTAGCAAAAAACAGTTATCTTTTTATCGGCAAGTGTGCTCTACATGGTTTTTTTTTTGACCTCAACAAGTAGACATGTTAGGACTAATAGCACTCAAATACACATTCAGCGAAAGATGTGTATTTGATCGCTATTAGTCGTCACACGTCTATATAATATAGTTTATACAGTTACATTTTTTAATAGTTACAAGTTACACTTTATTTTCATTTTCTTAAGCTTCTAAATGTTTTTTCCTGAATGAGTAATGATTCAGTCATTCATCCCCAAATAAACAGTATTGTTTCAACGATCATACAGAGCATAGGAAGGTCGTACTGTTTTCAATCAAAATTTCTAGTCCTTACCTTAACAAGCTGCATATGCAAAGCCATAGTTCTTTGCCTGCGATAATCGAATTGACCTTCATAAAAAACATCCGCATAACATTTGCTAAATGAAGCCAATCATTTTTAGCTAACTGTAGCCCATTCTTGACCATGAAAATACAGTTATAAAAGGATTCCGTTAACCGTATCATGCATAATTCTACTCAGCGAACGACTCTATTTAAGAACTTCTTCTTATGCAAAATTCCTTGAGCTCAGCAGCTCATAACAAATTTAATTACTAACAAAAATAGCTTCTATATAAAACATTTCACTTATTTCTAGCCTTCGAGAACGTTGTTTGCTTGCGAATAATCAGAGTCGTGACTACGAAAAACTACATATAGTTAGATGTGACATTTGCCTAGAAATTCCGTTCCTTTAGTTTGGATACTATTTCAGACAACAGCGTCGAAAATCACCGAAGGGACTGTATGGCATAGCGTAACACTTGAACGTATGGGTCGTACAGGGACCGTAATTGTGGACAATATTCGGACCGATTTTTCAACACCCGGCGTATCAGCGAATCTCATTATCGGTTAGTTGTTTGCTTGTTGTTATTGGTTTTGCTTTGGACTAAGTCAGTGGTGAGTCGATGTCGATTTCATTAGCGATTGTCGTCATTTCGAGTCAACGTTTCATCCGACTTTGGGCTGACTTCAGAAAAATTTTACCAAAGGGAGGCGATTTTCGAGAGAATTTCACCGCTTGCATCTTGTATCTTCGTCATTGTTTTTGTTGCCCATTTGTATTGTCCAACAGTGCGATGCGCTTTAGTGCACGTAACGCCGCATTTACAAGTATGAACTTTCCATATATTCAGAGTTGCAAAAAAGACGAAGAACCAAAAGACTAAGTGTTTCCACAAATCGGTTGTTAGTCCATCATTCGCACCCCATTCCCGCGTATTGCGGTATACTATGAAATACGGAAAAGTATCGTAAAGGCACGGCAATGCTTTGCTATTTCCTTCTCATTATTTCCATAATCATGGCTTTATTTACATAGTAGAAAACAGTTTTGTAAAGACGAGGAGATTATTACCGGAGAACTCTGCTGGGTTGCCCGAAAAGTCGAAGAGAGTGGAAATTAAAATTAAGGAAACTTATTATGGATCCTGTTTGTGTATATCTGCTACAGTGGTTTAGAAATGTTGCTGAAAGATTAAACATATGTAGCGAAAAATTTAAATATCCTGTTGCTGGTGAAAAATAAGTAACAGGCAGGATACGAGAGCGAATTATTTTTGTTTTGTTTTGCTTTACAGATGAGCCGATTTATATTGGCGCAGTTCCATGGCCTGCTAACGATTCGACCCCAACATCGTTTCGCTTCCCGTCGACAGTGTGGACGGCGAATCTTCGTCAGGGCTATATTGGTTGCCTGAAGAACGTTCGCCTTAACGGTATTAGCGCTAATATCGCGAACGTTTATGATGAACAAAAGGCACTTGTTGAGACAGGTTTACATTGATTTACTAACCCTTTATGCTTCTTTTGATTGTTCATCGATATTTGCCGATCGATATTCGTTATCTTACAATGCAACTTATGATAGAAAGTGTGAGATCGAGTTTTTCTGAAGATAAGATGATAATATCATTTGGGCGTAGTATCGTGAATTTCCAAAATTCAGCGATGAAAATGAACTAATCACTTGTGAAATGGAACAAAGAGGAATGCATACTAGGGGCCGGTATGGCGTGATATGCACTCTGGCGGCAAATAAGTCAATGTAGCCAACCTCATAAACCATCCGTGAATGATGATTATTGCGGTCATTATGGAAACCTTCTTGTAGATCCATTTTTATGCGACCCAGTTAATAAACCGTCGAAACCGATCTATTGAAAACAGGTTACTTACAAATGGTTTACTGTATTTAAGAAAATATATCGAAAAATATAAGAAAAAAAATCGCCGAACTGGCGAACTGGTTTTATATTGGGTATAAGAAGTGAGCCTGCGATAAAGGTTATACCTGGCAGATTTCATAGTTGTTGCTTCAGTGACTCCGGTAAACCATTTGTAATTAGGAAACATTAAGCAATTAGGAAAAAATAAGAGAAATAATTATTGCCCGCTCTCCAAACACGAAGGACGAAGGAAAATTTACCAAACTGAGAAAAAAAGTTGAGAATCGGCTTATTTTATACTAGCCGTTTTCCATAGTCTATTAATTCCATTTTTATGGTCCATTATGACTTATACAGATCAATTCATGAAGAATTGATTCATCCATGAAACTATGCTGGATAAAAAGTGGAAGATAAGCAATGAGACCGGGATGGTTTTTAAAAAAAAAAAGAATAATATCCTGTACGGAGAATGCAGCGACTTTCATATTTCACTGGTGAAAAAAAATATGGATTCACCAATGATTATGGGAAATCCTCATCTGAATTAAATTCACGATACTTATTGCCCTTCATTGTTTCTCAGCTGAATTTATAAGACGTCAGGTTTGTAAAACAATTTTACCTTTTTCCGTCGAAAAGAAAACGGAGCTCGAAACACTTTGAATTTTATTTTTTTCACTGACAGTAGTATAAACATTTCAGTTTTTGGACGCCGTAACAACTAAAGAAAACTTATTGTGCAAAAAATTCATTAAAAGGTTTCGGTTGGATAAGGTTCACTTCAGATCGACCGTTTACTTTCATATTCAGTGCGTCGCCATCAAATTACTTTCTTGTTATTTAGTAGAGTTTCAACGATTTTAATTAATTTTTTAATTAAATTTACTCTCATATTTGTTTTTAGCATCCGAGTTTTCAGCGTTCTATTAAAAAGATGGCAATAGGAGGTGAGCGAAGAAATGGAACATCTTCATTGTTGTGGAAATGGCTATTTTAGTTTATATATTGATTTACTTTTATACAGTTCTTACTATCCATATTTGCAGGTATCTCTCATGGTTGTCCGAATGCACTTAACAGCGATTATTGTGCATCATCACCCTGCAAAAATTTCGGGCGATGTGAGATGGGTTACTCGACATTTCATTGTGATTGCTCAAATTCGCATATGGAAGGACCCACATGTAATATCGGTTCGTATTTTTTTCTTATTCTAATGAATCAGTTTGTAACAGCGAACTTTTTCTTTATGCTTATTTCATTATCGAACAGCTTCTATTGAACAGAAATATAGTATCGAGTAAGTCAGATGATTGTACAAGATGAAAACCGTTTCTTTGTTACTTCTTCTTCAGCCACTTTACATGCGGACATGAGGTATATAGTTGATGTGCTTTTGAAATAAGCATTTAATCGTTCCTTAGAGGGGTGAATTATATAACAAAATTCTTTGAAGGCAACTCGGGTGCAACTCGTTTGCTGTCTTAAATGTTATCACAAACCGTTACAAAAAACGATTGGACTGTTGTTTTCATCCTTAGTGCAACTAGCGTGAGCTGTCTTTCAACTAACATAAGCCGTCTAAGAGTTTAAAACAGTCCATCGCCATTTTGCAACGAAGCTTTATCAGAGAAAGGCACTAACTGAAGTAGATTGTCCTATTTGTATTTTTCACTTATATACCATGATGGAAGGAAAAAAAAAAAAGATCTTTTCTCACGTTGAACATTGATTTTCATTTACTAATATCGCCAACGATCGTTGCTTAACTAATCGAATACCTTGCGTCGATTGCCCAAATTTAGACCAACGTCTCGAGATCTCGGAGCAGAGGAGCAAGTTGGAGCAAATTGAAACAAAAAAGCACGTTTATGTATCTTGAGAGTGAAAAAAGTTTGCTATTTGCAATTCTCGATTTCACTATATGAATAAATTCTTTAATGAATTAAATTTCTGGCTCTTTATTAAATGGTTGAGTGTTGGGCGCTCTAACTGATCCTATTATTACTTAATAAAATCGTTGATTAGAAGTATCTCTCATCAAGTTCCGATATTTTCTTAGAGCCCGAAATAGTGGAGCTATCAGAGAGGGGCGGCGACGAACTACCAACATTTCATTTACCAAATCCACTACATAGCGAAGCCGAAACGATCGAATGTAAATTTCGTACCGATGACGATCGAGGAATTATTTTTGATACGAAATCGGCTGCATCACCTTCACATCGAATTCTCGTTACACTACTCAAAGGAGAACTCGAATTGCATCTCAATTTTGGCGCTGCACAACATGTTTTTTATTCTTCATTTTCTTTTTTTTGTACTTATTTGAGCTACTAATTGAATTGAATATTGTAGGAGTTATATGTGAGCAATGTTCCTGAGAACTTCGCAAAATTGTGTGGAGAAAATCAACAACCAGTAAGATTTGAGCGGAAATGGGGAGTAAGGGATGATCGATCATTTATGAAATGAGAATCGGGATTTCATCAATCCTCTGTTGACGATTCCTTATTCTTTCGTACTTTTGGCCAAATTGGCTACCATTTCTTCCTCCGTTCTGGATTTCTTGTCAGTTCACATTATGAGGCTTACCGCGTACTGGATGAAACTAATATTTGCTCGAAAGCTGCATGATCAGGAAAACCTTATTACAAGTCACATAAGATCGTGAATTCTTCTCGTTCGCGTTTCCTTAGAACAAAGGATTTCCAGTCGAGTCGTTGTCGTTAACATTTTATGTGCTTCTTCCGTTTTTGATAGCATTACACCTCAATCAGTAGTCTTCTTACCGCTCGGGCTTTCAGTGCTATGTCTCGATGTTATTGAGGCAATCGCACGCCGAGCAACAGCGATCCCTTTGGCTGTTGTAGCTAATTGTTAAATACCACCCGCTAGCTGGGCTATCAGTGGTACAGCCGGGAATCGAACCCAAGTCTCCCCGCATGCAAAGCGGGGGCTCTACCACTGAGCTATTGCCGCCGATTGTTCGATTATGTATTAAAAAAAAAGAATTTGTCAGCATCTTGCCGCCATTAAATTTATCGCATTTTTCAGACGTTCAACTGGGGTAGTGGCTTAAACGATAATCATTTCCATTCGATCCGTGTAAAAAGACGCGGCGAAAAACTGTTGCTTTTTCTGGATGGAAAATGGGAACATAGCTGTGAGTTTTGCATCATTGCTTTCAACTATATCCGTTTTTTTTTCGTTTATTTGTAGCTGATTGCAATATACCGTCGGCTCTGGAGTGATATTTTTTGTTTTTTTTTAAACCTAATGCTCCATTACCGAATATATCAACTGTATGAAAGTTCGGATTGAGCTTTTACGGTATTTATAACATACCCGGAATGTTCGTTATGTAACTCTTAAACATAATAGAGTCGCGCTCTTGGTTGGAGGCGGTTGTCCGCGAAAGCTGAAGTTAAAGTATCCGAAATGCATACTAATCTCAAGTCACATCGTTGACGAACTGGCGAACCTAGGCGTTATTAGCAGGTAATATATGATGACGCCGTTTGTTCTGTGCCCCTTTTAAAGGGTATTACTGAAGCTGTTTTGTAGTTCTGGGCATCAATGAGCTCTGAAAGATGCAGGTGCAAGGGAGAGGCGGTAAAGACTGGAGTCGTCAACTTGAGCGCAGCTGAAAAGTAGAAGAAATATTGTTGATCTTCTACCTCATATGGTTTCGACACCTTTCATTGTAATCAGCGTTCATAAATTTTAGATTTTTTGCCTTCGTCGAACACCGTCTTACAAATTGATCAACTCGCTGGAGGGCATTCGCTACATTCAACCACGCTTAGCGAATTCGCCATTCCCCTTAACGAAACGATGGAGGAGAATTTTTCTGGTCAGATGATCAAGTTGACTTTCAACGGCTATGATGTTTTGAAGAAGGCGAAAAGGAAAAGCGGCAATTTTGCACCAAATTCGAAGTCAAGTGAAGCAAGAGACGGGCAGAAGTCAAGAAATCGGTAAAGCGTTAATGATGGTATTGATCGTTTTTTAAGTGATTCTACTGTGGTAACGTGATGTGCACATTTTTCTCCTTCATCAATAATTTCGAAAATATTTTCGTTAAAGCAACAGCCTAGAAACATTACAGCAGCGTCAATCGCACGAATCTTCCACTACTTTTTCTTAATCAAGCGTAAAACTCTCAAAATCGCTAGATCTTCATGATCAATAGCAGTATTCGCTTCACAGCACAAGGCATCAAGGCGATTGATCCAGTGATCAGCAGCAGAGCAATTTTGACGTGTTCATTGGGCACTGAAATTTGTGTCATGCACCATTCTTTTCAGCCAATAGCTTTGGCGAATATAGTAGATCTAGTGTTGTTCAGAGCGAGCAGCGAACTAGTCACTAACTGTATGGCAGGGCCTTTACGAAAACAGTTTATCCACTCTTGATGGTGTATCTAGCCATGGGTAAGGAACGCAAAGTTTTGTGCCATGTGCTTTATTGGGATGATAGCTAACGAAAGCTTCCTATATTTTTCGTACTTATCAATGATGGACTCCTCCTTCTTCCTCCTTCTCTTCTTTTCGATTCCCTTGTTGCTATATGGGATTGCGAGAGAAGAGGCATTGTTAACTTATAGGTGGGAATCTTTTCCGGTCCAAGATTGCAGCTGTGGCTGACGGCCCAAACATTGGCCTATTTATAGACCATTTGAGCGTTTCTTTTCCGTACCGTCCCATCCTCCATCCTTCTTCTCTCCCTACATATACCGATTTTTGTGAAACAGATACGATGAATGGAAGGCCACAGTCGTAGTGTAGCATCTGCCACGCATGCGAGCACAGACGTAATGCAAATTTAAGGAAGGCAAAGTACTCGTCAGTTTCATTCGAAACCAACAAGGGTCGCGTCGTATTCTCAGAAAGTCGAATTGCGGCCATCGAGGGCGACTTTCGAATCTCTTTCAAGTTTCGGACGCTCGCTCCATCGTGTATTTTGCTTGTCGTCACGTCCAATTCGACCTTTCGAGGAGACTTCGTCTCAGTTGAATTGTTCGGCGGAAGGATTAGGTAGGTTCCATGTGGAATGATTGAATATTCGTTTCAAATTGGTGGACGGCAAAATTAATGAGTGCGTTGCACGCTCACTACGATGGTATACTTGGTGGGTGAGTGTGGAACGATTCGATTCAATATTCCCTACCAGTAGTGAGAATTGGAATAAAAAACCTATAACACACAGCCAATTTTCACCAGCAATGGGCCAACTAACCAAGAAAACATGATGGATAGAAGAGAATATGCACATTTTAACCATAGGTTAACTCACAGCAAAAACAAAGAGGGACTGAGGTCGAAAACTGCCAGAGGGCAATTACACATATGGTACTGGCATTCTCGAGCATTCGCGAAATTATTGCTGCATTATATATTCGCCATGAAAGATTATCTGCTTTCTCCTTAAGACGTTTCACGAAAGACCGATGTGATCCTCCACCGAGAAATTCTGAATTACACTTACTTTATTTCTTATATAAGGTGCAGTTGCCATATTTTCTTTCCCTATCACACCTTGGGAATGGCACTTCACATAAGCCATCCTTGTTAAATTCGGTCTCCTTCGGAATTCCATTCTTACTATACGATCCAATAGGCCGTAAACGGAAATGAAGAGAACAATTCGCGCTCATGAAACATAATAATCAAAGTAATTAGCCGATCAAGCTCGATTATTAGGACCAGCCAAAATGGCGATCGCTTATTCTCCGCTCATCAGACCATCAGTTCATGGGACTTTCTTTTTCAGATACAGTTTTGGATTTGGTTCTCGATTCGAAACGATTATGTCACCCGTACTGCCAGCTAAACAAACTCTTAGCGACATGCGTTGGCATTCTTTGCTTATTTATCAGGTAAGTTTAATTTATCAGGTTGGCTAAACACTATCAGTTTATCAGGTAAGTAGGCATGAAAAATTGTGACACATTGTGTTTCAACATTGTTAGGCATTAAAAATGGTGTGTACTTTTCCGTATGTCAAACTGGGCGGCAATACACTTACAGTTCATGAAACTTGTAACTGTTGTCAGTTATGCGTTTGGTAAGTAATCATTAACAAAACGGTGCAAAATAGATTATGAATGGTTCGCGTTATAGCAATCCACTTGTTATAGTTTAACAATGATGCTACTAAAGATTTCATAGGCTTTCAGCTTTAAAAAACGAAAAAAAAAATTGAAGTGAAGTAAAATAGTTTATTATGTACATTACTGATTGATATTATGAATGGGCAAGATCCCATCGCATTCGTCCCTCTTTTCATATAAATTTTTTTTGGCGAGAAATTTTGTTGAGCCTTTTGCGTTTGGAACTGCTGTCTTTTTTCGCTGTTCACCTAAACAAAAAAAAATGTCAGGATATCAGTTGGAGATTTCGTGGTGAAAAGTTCTTCAGTCGTTTGTAATGACTGGTAAAAGAATCGGGGACAGAATATTTGTAATTGTGGCTAAAGAACTTTTAAAGTACGTGGTCATTAAAGCTTATAAACGTCCAATTATTTCCGCTGTGACATCAGGACAGTTTTTTTTGCCAGGTGACTGTCGTTGGACGTAAGCGAAATTTCTTCCTTGTAAAAAATTCCCGATAGGCGCAGCACAAATCATCCTAGAGCTAGGGCGATAAAAAGACGATTTTGTGCACAAGTCTGCGGCGGGATCTTTGCGGCTACATAATTGCGGGAAGGCGCTGATTTTTCACAAGGCTGATCTCGTGAAAAAATAAAGCTTTCGCAGCACAAAGAATATCAACATTAAAATACTCCACCCTATATAACAGATGCGTGATAATTTTCCGCCAATCCCAGATCTCCTTTTTCTTTTCGTTGTATTTATTATGTTTGAGGTTGCATATCTACTTGATCATACATTTACCTGATTTAATGAACGGTTGCAGAATACGATAACCGGCGAACATCATATGCTAATCGATAATACCAGCTCTGTGATGGACAATGTCGGTGGACATATGGCGAAACTGGATGGGCAGTTATTCCTCGGTGGCCTTCCACCCGGCGTGCCACTTTCCCCCAGGCAGGTTAAACATCTATGGAATTAAGCTAACGAATGACGAAGTTTTTCATGTGATTACTTCGAACTGTATGCTTGCAGTAAGTGACAGGTGGTTGTTAAGCAATTTGTTGTGTTTAATCTTCGGCCCGTGCTGAACCTCTCCCTCTTTGTTGTTCGGACATTACGGTAGGCTTGAGAGATATACAGCAGTTTGGCTGGTGATGACGTCTATACATGCCGTCCTCACCAGCATATAATCAAACGGTGAAATTATTGCAGAATCATTCCGCCATACGGGCAAACAAAGTGATTAATTAAAAACCCTACCAAATTAATGAGCCATTTGTGGAAGACTATTGTTTCATTGCAAAGGAATCACAACGAATACCTTATTGGTATTGCATCGCATAGTGCACTGGTCATGAGATGCTGAAGCATATACCGATCTTTGCAGTTGCCAATTTTTCATGCCAGCTCTTCGTTCCCGAGGAATCTGCGATGTGTTCGTGTATGGGTTGTCGTTAGATTTGGTGCAAACGTGTTTTAATATGTTTGATAATACCAATTGAAATTATTCGTTTCAGACTAGCCGATGTGGCCGGTTTTCGTGGATGTATGTCCTCATTGAGGGTCGGTGATGAACATTTGGATATTTTCGCAGATGCAGAAGAAACTGTAGGCGTTACGAAAGGATGTGCTGGTGATTGCCGTAAACTGTTTTCAGCTTATTTTCTTTGAATTTGTGTTCAGATTTGAACTCAGGGAGCCGCTGACGTCACCAAGTTAATGCGCTCGCCGTAGGGAATCCGCTTCCTGACTTTATGCCCCCGCTTCTTCGTCGACATCACGCGTCTTCCTGTTCCCATCCTACCGGCTCGACCATTCGCTGTGAGGTCTTCATCCATCCTTGCCCGACCGTTCTCAATGAGGTCATCACCCATCCTGGCCCGAGCGTTCGCTATAAGGTCCTCACGAGCAAAATCGCTCTTTGCAGTACCTCCACCAAGTGTTGTGGTGTTCAGAGCCCTCCGAGTTTCGCGACCTCTGCTCCGTCCACGATTGAGACGTCCAGAGGGCACTCGCGCTCGAAATTTAATGCTCTGACTACCCCGTCGTTGATTTTTAAGAAAATTTCGGAGATTCCGCATTCTTCAGAAGTTTCGGGGTAGGCTTGCCGAAATTTCGAGGAGGGTTTCCCGGAATTTCTGGAGAGCGTTCAACGTCATTTTAGCCAAACTTTATGGCCGATCGAATTCTCTGTGCATAAATGTGCTGTGCGATATGTGCCCCGCTATCGTAATGTAAAAGATTTGATTATGATTCCTGTTAGTTGTTATTTCTCTGAGTTACTGTTGCTATAATTTGGCCCGTTTTGAAGCTTCCGGCATTATGCATGCCTTTTTCATTAATTTGTTCATCCGAGGTCTTTCTTCGATGCTTCTTGCCTTCGTGCTCATTTGCTGTGCCATTTTGAAACGAACCCGTTCTGGGGTAAGGAGTGGTGAGAGGCGGGAAAATCAACTGGTCTAGGTCGACGAAACCCGACATTCATGCTGCAAATTTTTATTTTTGGACCGGACGCCCTGTCGCGTTTTCTCTTATCACGTACACGCGGATTCCCTCCAGCAAAATTCTACTGCCCGATTTTTATTCGCTCCTCATGCTGCGCTGTCGCCAAATGCCCTCCCTGTCAGAGGTGATTTCATAATGTTCATTCACTTCTTGAATCTTCGTTAGAGCATTTGAGAGGAAGAGATGAAATTTACGCAAAAACCTGTTCATAGTTCGATGCCTGATTTACTGGTAGATCGAGCTTATAGTGCGCGCAAACTGCCACGACAATGAATGAAGTCATTTTTAACAGCTATTATGAGTTCAACAACAGCACAATCACTCCGATGTTCCAGTTATTAAAAGACGAGGAGTTCCGAGTGCGTCACGTTTTACATTTATAACTGGTGTTTATTGCCTATAATTCGATTTAGAATTTTTAAATTTTTCGTTGCCAGCGATTGCTCGTTTGTGAAGCAAATTCAGAATGCTTGCATCTGCAGGTCCATTATCACGTTGTTCATCAACATCGTGCTCGAACGGTGGTAAGTGTATCCAGAAGTGGAACTCGGTTAAGTGTGATTGCTCAATGACTACATACGGTGGTGATCGTTGTGATAGTCGTAAGCTTTTCTCACCACCATTCTTTTTTTGGTATGATAATTCACTACAGTGGCTCCCAATTGACAGTTATTGCTTACTTTCGGGCAAAAACAATGTGGTAAAAATATAACACTAGCATGTTGCGAGTTAGGATCATTTCCTTCAAGAAGATTATCGGATATTCAGTTCGTTATCGTGCTTGCCTTGGCCACGGACCACTCCAAAATCTCGAAATTCTTCGGTGATCTTTCGAATTGAAAAGTGCTGACTGCTTATAGGGATCGAAATCTTTCAGATTTTCAGGAGCGGTGAAGTTTGAGCGTCTCCTGCATAAGTTACGCTATACAATATGCACATATGCCTGCCTTGAGGAACACATAATTTCTTAGAACCGCCTCTGTTTCCAATACGGACAGTAGCGTGATTCTGGTCTTTCGATTTTTTTTCTAGCCGCCTCACAGACACGCACCCGATGTCTAAAAAATGACATGTTGGCTGCTAGTTTTGACTATTCAAGGAGTTGAGATTGTATACGTTTTATGTGCGCGAATAATGCTTTACCATTGATGGAGTGTAGATTTTTACAGCGGGTACAACATATGTTTTCGACTCATCGTCGTCGATGATCTTTTACGAATACCCCCCCTCGCAGCGTCCATCAACCAATCTCGACAGAATTGCAATCGGATTCCAGACACGACAAGCATCTTCTGTCCTCCTTAGTGTGCAGTGCACTGTCGACGGAGACTACCTAACTGTTTTTATGGTAGGTCATTTACTACCTGTTTTTTGTCCGTTATTTCACATCAGGTAGAGGTTTGGAAGGTGCGTTCTCATCTGTGCATTTTACATAGTGCGAAGAAAATTGCCTCTTCCTAATGCGCTGTTTTATGCTTCAAGCAAATAGCAATCAAGAGCAAAATAAAATTGGAAAAAAAACTTTAAAAAATCATAGAATATTGCTTCTTTTTTTTGCATCTCGAATCGATTTTCTAGAAAAGGCCCTCTCAAATGGCATCAAACGGTATCATATTGATCTCATGATGAAGCCAATTCGTTTTCAATCCTGAAGCGAATTCATTATTGACGACTTGGCTTGTTTTAAAATGGGGATCTTTCAGAGCGCGTCGTATGCTCACCATGCGTTGGCAAGAGGGGAGGGAGGAGAGGAGGGGGTGTTTGGTTCCTCCCTCCATCTGTTCTATTGGTTCTGGGGTCCGTCAAAATAAGGTACCCTTTTGCATCCGGTTGGGCCATATTATGTAAGCAACACAAAGAGAGCGTCGCATGCGAGTAGTACACCTAAGCAGTAACTGATCATTTGCGTGCAAGGCATCATCAAAATTATCGCTATCAAAACAATCATTCTACCAAAATTTTAGTTCGGATGGGCCCTTAACATGTACAGAATTTGCACCTCTTCCTCCTTTCTAATGCATTGTACTATATATATATATATATATATATATATATATATATACAAAGGGATACAAAGGCAGCTGTAACTTCGTCGATTCCCGTATCGATGCAGCTGACTAACCGTAAAATGTATTCCAGCATGAGGGCTACATCCAAGTTCGTTACAACCTTGGCACACGTGATCATATGGCTGGATTCTTCGACGTTCAGGTTAACGACGACATCTACCATGTGTTGATCGCAATTCGGGAAGAAGCTAATCTCACATTGATTCTGGATGACTATTCACCATTGCGTTATGCACCTAAGGGTTAGTTCTAAAACAAAAGGCATATCCAATTTAAAATTCATCCTTCAAAAAATCAACGCCAAGTATTTTGAGAGCAAGGGAAGACCGAGTTCGGGTAAATATTCTCAGGATTTTTCGAATTTTGCAAGTGAATTATTTCAACTCACATCATTGTTGGAAAGATGTTGTTCCCCGTTTCCATCGACTTTTTTATGCGGCTTTATAGAGGATGTTTGGCGTTTGTTTAAGCGAATACTTTAAGAAGCTTAAGTTGGATTATAATAATGTTGCTCTTTGTCATCTTCAGGAAATAATATCTTGTAATGCCCAGTTAGCTTTTAGAACTACCAGTAGGCTGTGCCTATATGAAGAAAGACGATTGTGATTATATCTGAATCTCTGGTGAACCTCTTAAGTCTGACCGATTTTTAGCTTTTCTTTGATTTTTAAAAAAATTTTTGAACAATTGTGAAGAAAATTTGACCAGAAAGTGAAAGTTCGTTTGGTTTGGCGTTGGGTATTTTACATCAGTTCTAGACGACATAGTAGTCGAGTTGCTTGCATAATGATGATTAGTGTTGGGAATGATGACAGGGCCGCTTGGATTGTCCATCGAAAAAATCTCCGCCACTGAGAACAGTTTTACGCGTCAGAATCCTTTGGCCCCGAAAGCAATGTTCCATGTTCTTATAGAAATTATGTTGTAGAAGTGTTACTAACTGTGAAACAGGGCAATCATCCAGTTATGAAGCCAAAAAAGCAATGATAAACGTATCGGCACGCAACGAGGAAACTGCTGATCAAACTATTTGTGGTAACTCTTAGCCGACTTACAAAATGTGTAGATTTTTCTGCTCCAAAGTCAATCAGCTAAAAACAAACAAGGAAAGCTGTTTTCTGCTTACAGGATCATCTGATTTGTTCACGTTGAACATGCAATGGCGTATCTCGGTTGGAGCATCATTCAATCTCTATCATAAGCCGTATGGATCCAGAAGGAAGAGAGAGAAGATATACGACGCATTTCATGGCAAACTGGCTGGCGTTAACTTCAACGGGCTTATGATACTCGATTTGCTGGCGCAAGGTTTTACATTTTGTTTTTTTTTTCTTCTGGTTTGCGACTCCTGTGTTTTTCGGCTTTTCTTTTTTGTTTTCTTTTATTACATCCAGTGGTCATTACTACTTTCTTACTTCTAAGGACATAAATAACTTCTAATGGTTGTATCGAGAATCACTGTCAAGATTATCGAGATGTTTCGGAAGACTGGGAATGTGTGAGCGAAATGAGTGAGTGAAACAGGCGTGCTCCTAGTTGGATTAGATTCCTGAAATTTCACGACAAGAGTTTTCAGTGAACACATCAGTGACAATGAATTTTACGCAGCGCCAACCAGGCTTATCCGCTTACGAGAATTTCGAGCTCTAACAAAAAATAAAATCCATTCGTTTCCGAAAATATTTCAAAGCAAACGACTCTTGAAATTTTATGTTCCCCTTTAATGGTGTGCATCAAAGTCTTAGCGCTGAGGATATGTGGTGTTCCTTAAGCATCTGCACATTTTTAAGATAAGAGGCGCATTACGGGATTTGGGGGTAGATCTTACGTCATCGTTGCAACTAAACTGAATTAGCAGCGCCTTAAAGCTTCAATCAGGCGAAGTTCGGAGCGAATTTGATTTCAGCCTCTTTTTATCGATCTATTTCGCTCATATGCAAAATGTTGAAAGCCTCATATAGAGGTGTATCGTTGGAATGAGTGTCTTCGCATTCGTATATGTCTTCTTATGTTTTCGAATCGAATCGAATCGAATCTTTTATTTAGTCGATAGGCAATAACTACCTTTACGGCAATACAAAGATGATATAGAAGGAAATACTGAGATACAGTCATAATAAAATATTACGTCATAAAAACATCACTACGTATCACTCAAATGCAACAGTGTATTGAGGAAAGCAGTCGCTCGATGTCTTATGGTTTTTTGTCCATGATTTGTTCGGAATGTTTCACAGGTGTACATTTCATGCCTCGTTCGGTTATGAGTTGTTTTTGTCAGCAAGTTATTCAAATTTTCACTGAGTTGGCCATTTTGCATCTTCTTGACCATTACTTTAAATTCCATGCTGCTTAGTGTTGAGATGTCTCCCCAGTTGTAGCGGGCTTTGCGTTCGCCAATTTGTTCGAATTTTTTAAGGTTCTGAATGACTCTGATCGAGTGGTTTGCGACTCGTTGCAGTGTTTTGAGATCTTTTCTAGTTGCTGTCGCGGTGATGGGCAGGAATAACCTAATTTTGGGGATTACATAATCATTCATTAGCGTGGTTATACATCTCGTATTCATGTATTGCCTTATTGCTTTCATATGATATAGAAGTTTTGAACACGAACGGGATACGTTATCAAAGTGGGCGCGGAAGGTTAGACCACCGTCTAGATGTAGGCCTAGGTTGCGGGTATCATTTTTTAACAGTTATTTTTTCCCCACAAATCTTCAGAACGGTTTCACTGTGGCTTAGCAGGGTTCCCTTCGCAATTGCTTACTTTCTGGGAGATCTTTTTTCGTTCAAACTGTCGTCGAAGATAAATTACCAAATTTCTAATTCTTCTAAGATCTGTCCTAAGGCCCTCATTTTCCGGGTGCTGGTAGGTCAGCTTGAGAAGCCGATTTCGTTCTGTCATCCACCTTCTTATTTCTACTGGCAAACATTGATCGTATTTTCTTAACCTCACTTCCACAGGTGCCACTGCGTTTAGGGCCGCATGCATATTTTCGTTGAACAGTTTGCAAGCTTTAGGAAGGGAATTTCGTAATAGGTTCTTTTTCTTTCATTATGTCACGGATTTCTAGAAATGTCTCGTGTGTTATTGACCTCGCATTTATAAACATTCAAATTTTCGTAGCAACTGCTTCTTCATTTTCCTATTTAGAAGTTGGATGTTGAAGATCTAATTTCTTTGTACAACTCTTTACTTCGCCCTTTTTTCGCACCATCACGTTTCTGCTCGTAGGTTTACTCACCGCGTTACTCGGTGTTTTGTTGTTTGTACTGATAGATGGCTGATTATCTGTAATAGAATCTGGAGAAATACTACGAGTAGGGAAAGGGCGGGACAAGGGACGGTCATTCTTTAGCTGTATAATTTGCAAATCTCTCACGACAAAGCGTGTAACTCCCAATTTTTGATTTTCCCGCCCAACTCTCCTACGTAATATTCTGTCATACTTCAACTCGTCTGCTGTATAATCACGTCGCACATATGAATGTGGGAGGGACTGCATTTTTGAAGGGCGGTTTGTTCTTAGTGAGCGCAAAAATATATCACCATGTATCTGTGATTCAAACATAACTTTGAGTGGTCGATATCCTTTTGGCCCGGCTCGATAGTCTGGATGTCGCTTTGTGGTGATATGGCCATTTGCGTAGGACTCTGATAGCTGCTGGTTGTTGCAAGCGGTAATAGCCTCTCGCAGCATTTTTTCATCTTCTTCTTTCGTATCTTTCTCGGTTGCCTCGTGTGAAATTCCGATGAATACAGCTCGTTTGTTTTTCTCGTCTAATTCATTTCTGTCCATATGTATCATCTTTGTCATTGCTGAGTATATTTGAGGTTCAACCCAACTCTGGGTTGCTGGTGGTTGAACTTCCGACATGATCGATATAAGCTTATCAAGTCGGTCCACTACAGGTTGGACCGCCGCAAGCAATTTGTCGGATAATGCAGAAGTTAGTTGCGGCAATAACTTCGCCGCTAATTTGTCTACCAATTCGTCCATATTGATTACGACCATTCTGAAGAGTAGGAGCGGAAGCAGCCTCTCAGTGACACGAATAATAATAATAATAACAATAATAATAATCTTGTCGTTGAATTTCACCAATTTTTTCCTCTTTTCATTAAAAAGATTTTTATCGGGGAACAATAGATACCATAAGTTAACCTAAATTTTTAGTTTCATTTGTTTTCTACTGTTTTGAGAATATTTTAAAATTTCTTATTGTATTGGTCGCCTTTCGTTTACGCAATAATAATAATGTTGTCGTTGAATTTCACCAATTTTTTCCTCTTTTCATTAAAAAGATTTTTATCGGGGAACAATAGATACCATAAGTTAACCTAAATTTTTAGTTTCATTTGTTTTCTACTGTTTTGAGAATATTTTAAAATTTCTTATTGTATTGGTCGCCTTTCGTTTACGAATGGGAGGGGGGACGTGGGGGTGGGAGGACAGGTATTTCAACCGTGGACAACAGCACAATATTCGCTTGATTACCTGATTGGACTATTCAGAAGTTAATGATTTCAATAAATAAAGAAGAGAATTTTTACTCGAAATCCGCATGGGCTTCTTGGATTTTTTTAATTCAAGTCTTCTTTTTATTGCAAAATCAAGTCTAGTTCTTTTCAAGTGTTACTTTGCAATTAAAATTCTCTTATTTATTACAAAGTAACTTAACCTCTCAACACTCAATACTGATTTCATTAGCTGTTAACGCGCATCTGTAATAAAATACAATTAGCTAGATCGCGGTGCCATGGCCCAAAAATGATCTTCTGGCAGATTTTAATTCCTTAGCGTAATTGTGTTAATTGTTGGCGGAGAGATTTTCCAACTGTTTTTGAATATTAGACGCATTTTTTTGGAATCGAATATTCTTGGTTCTTGAAAATTAGTTATGATAAATTACTTATGATATTTTTAGGCACATTGAACGAATTATCATGTTATCATTTCAATGCAAAGAACTGATATGATAATAATTGCATCGAATATATAGTTGCGTTTAAGATATGTGTAATATGCGAGTGCTGTGAGGTGGTTCCAAGTTTTGCGCGTTTCTCTAAAGTGCTCCCCCAGAGCATGCATGCCTTTGTTTTGAATCATTTGCCACGCTAAACGCTAAGTAAGTGGGTTTTTGCTGAGGGCACATCCATCATAGATTTCCCATCTTAGCAGTAGTCATTGTTTAAGGGCAGCGCCTAAAAAAAAGGAGAAGAAAAAAACCGCGCACACGACTATGGTGCGTTTGTAGTAAAAGCTTTACTGAACGCATTTGTTCTATCGCGTAGAATCGAGATAGGTGTTTTCCTACCCCGTTTTTTTTTCCAGGCTTCTCTATTCTGTTTTGGGAAGCCTTTTTAAATGCCTCGTCATGTTTTGTTCCGGCAAACCTTTTTTTTAAGCTTGCAGGCACTTTTGATTTACCTTTGCCATGTCCACCTTGGTATGTTTTTTGTGTTGGTAGTATTTGTCATAAAAAAAGGAAAACATGCTGTTGATGATAGTTGGACTCATACTCGCCCATCCTCCCCCCTTCTCTGTCCCCTTCTCGAAACCCCCAATTTCTGAAATTGCTCAACCCCAGTTTTTCATCGACTTCCTACTGCATTGTCTCTTCTCTTTTACTGTTATTTTTTGTGTTCTTTTTTTTGTCTTCGCGCACCATTTCCCGTTTTTGTCAAGGAAGCTGCAGTATAAGCTCGAAATCGGATTTCAGCTTATGACTTCTCCCATCTGTGAGCACGGAAGATCACAGGCTCGCCGATGCTGCTAATGTTTTTGGTGTCCTAATCATTTTACTTGAATGCAGAGAAACATGTATGCGACGCTCCTTTCCAGCTTCTCAGCAATTAATTACACGTTTCGCATATTGTTAAGTCACTCGTTACTGCACTGCTTTTGGCGAATGCTTCATAAATCTCTTTTACTCTTTCATCAAGCAGATCAGTCATCGCAAATTTGTTTGCTTTTATTGCTATCTTCTTCTCAGTAATTGCCTTTTACAACTTCGTGAGGAGCAGTGAGCGAAGTCATAGGCCAATTTCGAGACGGAATTACAATTCGCTTGAAGCAAAAAAATAAGATAAAAAGGGGAAGAGGGAGAAGAATGGGAAAAAAGTATCAAAGAAAAAGAAAGTAATGAAGTAATAAACGATGCTGCTGAGGCGGAGGTCGTACAAGGTTGAGAGGTTGGGGGTCGCTGTTGATGGATTCTCTGCCTACACGTTCATGTGGGAAAGTCAGTGTAGTTCGTTCAATTGTAACTACAAATTGTTTAGTCAGTGCAATTCATCTCCATGACAACACTTTTGATTAACCCAGTTGGGAATAACGCTTCGGTGTTTTGCATAAATCTCGCTTGATGCTCTCATTAGAGCTACACGTTTCATCAGCTTATGAAGTACTGATGCTTCTCTGGGATAATCTTTTTTTTCTAAATCTTTCAGTGCAAGCAGTAGTGAAATGCATAGTGGTGATGAATTTTGCATTTTGATTCAGTATAAATTCGGCTCTCAAACAGCAGTCAGCTTCTTAGCGTTTTTCATTTATTCTAATTTTAGTTCTATGCGTCATTCAAGAATTAAAATTGAGCATGCTGTAAAACTAGTCCGATTCATTAGATAACCTAGCGCGAAAAAAGAACTATTAGGCACTCGTTTTAACGCTTCCTTATACGATCGCATGGAAATGCTTTGAAATTTAATGGAATTTTAATGAAATTGAGAGGGCAGCTGTCATCTAGCGAGAGTCCCACAAAACTATGGTGTTAACTTCCTAATTGATGTGGAGTTGGGCTTTAAGCTGTATTAAGAATGTCAAGGTTGACTCTAACTCTTTCTTATTTTCAAATAATGTTCACTCTAATTATTGCCCATGTGTGTGACAAAACAGATAATATGTTCAGATGACAAGGAGGACAATTCATCCCAAAATAGACGACTCTATTAGGGAGTTCATAAGAGCGGAGAATCCGTTCACGCCTCATTCCTCTTAGCCATTTTGCCGTATGGCGTCCCTAATCCGAGCATTTCAACAGGATTCCAATGGGCTACGTTCAGTATGGCCCTTTTGAGCTCCCTTGACTTGTCCACTTTCGCTATCTATTTCTGTTTTTTTTCACGGTATTATATCCTTTAAAAACCGGTCTACGCCGATTCCGAAATTTCGCTTTGGACGAATTCCATCGTGCGAGTAATTAATTTTTAAACGACTATTATAAGGGCGTAATATGATCCGATCAGATTTTCCGATCATTCGATCAGATTTTCCGATCATTCTATCAGATTTTCCGATCATTCGATCAGATTTTCTTTAGATGATTTTAGATCCTTTTTTACGGTATTATATCCTTTAAAAACCGGTCTACGCCGATTCCGAAATTTCGCTTTGGACGAATTCCATCGTGCGAGTAATTAATTTTTAAACGACTATTATAAGGGCGTAATATGATCCGATCAGATTTTCCGATCATTCGATCAGATTTTCCGATCATTCGATCAGATTTTCCGATCATTCGATCAGATTTTCCGATCATTCGATCAGATTTTCCGATCATTCGATCAGATTTTCCGATCATTCGATCAGATTTTCCGATCATTCGATCAGATTTTCCGATCATTCGATCAGATTTTCCGATCATTCGATCAGATTTTCCGATCATTCGATCAGATTTTCCGATCATTCGATCAGATTTTCCGATCATTCGATCAGATTTTCCGATCATTCGATCAGATTTTCCGATCATTCGATCAGATTTTCCGATCATTCGATCAGATTTTCCGATCATTCGATCAGATTTTCCGATCATTCGATCAGATTTTCCGATCATTCGATCAGATTTTCCGATCATTCGATCAGATTTTCCGATCATTCGATCAGATTTTCCGATCATTCGATCAGATTTTCCGATCATTCGATCAGATTTTCCGATCATTCGATCAGATTTTCCGATCATTCGATCAGATTTTCCGATCATTCGATCAGATTTTCCGATCATTCGATCAGATTTTCCGATCATTCGATCAGATTTTCCGATCATTCGATCAGATTTTCCGATCATTCTATCAGATTTTCCCATCATTCGATCAGATTTTTCGATCATTCGATCAGATTTTTCGATCATTCGATCAGATTTTCTTTAGATGATTTTCTGTCCTTTTTTTTGGACTTTTCTCAGCGATCTTCTAAGTCGAACTGTTTGAAACGGTAAGATCAGTAATGATTAAAAGATGTTCGCTTTTTAAAGGAAACGATTTGTGATAGATAGATGCGCCAATAATTTAAGTCATCACTTCCCTCATTTTGTCGCTAACGAACTTAGAATAGAATTCGTATGCGTTAAAGAGGTCGGTAGAGATCATCAGCTTAGATTTTCTTTCCTTGGAGAGTATAATAATAGGTGAACGTATCCCTCTCCAGCACCCAGAAAAAAAGGAGAAAATTTTAGATTGATATCTTGAAATCTCATATTTTTGAATAGTATCGGTTGTAAATGCATAAGGGGCTACGTTTATGCAAAAATGAAAACTTCAATTTTTTTTTTGCATCAACTGATAGCAATATTCTACTAGTCGACACCAACACTTCACACAAATCTATAAGGCGACGATTAGTATGCACTAGCGCTAAAAAGGAGGAATCAAATACAGCTCTCAACGAGAAGCAATTATGGCTGAGAAGCATGGAGGGACGCTTCTCGATGAGTAATGAGTATTGCTTCATCCGTGTCGCATCTAATATGCGCGTTTACGAGATGCGCAAAATGAGCAATTTGCTGCCATAAGAGGCGCATCCTAATACGATCGGTCAGTAGGCTTAGCTGAGATACGATTAAAGCTTATCGCTGGCCAAAGGAGGGCCATTTGAAAGCTTAGAAGGATACAGAAAGAAATGATTGCAGATGGGAAGGAATGCAGAAGGTACAGAGAGGGAGAGAGGTCTCCTATAACCTGCCAAGGTGGGTAGGAGTTTTTTGCATACATAATCGCGTTTCTTTTTTTCTTTAAAACAAAAGTTTCTGCTCTACGCTCTAAAATTGCGTCAGTATTCGGTCTTTCTGCGGTTCCCATCTTCTCCCTCCTCTAAATATCCTGAGTTTTCTCCCGGAAATTGAGGGAATTGAGAGAGGAGCGAGGGTGGAATAGAGGAAGAGAGTGGAGGGGTGCCCGAGCATTATTCATCGTAGGCTGCGAATTCAGAAGACAACATGATGCCGGCAAACGTGAGAAAGCTAGCCACCAGTCTAAGGATGTTGTTTACTTGGTCGTCTTGTTTACTTCGCAAAGCTACCTATAGCATTAGGGTTGAGCGCATGAAATTCATGCGATCGCGCATTTGTGCGTGCTATACGCTTTTGTGTTGCCTTCATTGCGCTATATTATGCGTATTTCGAAGCCGAGTGTTATGCTCGTAGCACCATTATCACGCTTATGACGGAAGCCACTCGTTTCCTTCAATTAGATCCTACAGCGGTCACCGCAAATCGCCATCATTAGTCGTCTAGCCAACACCATTGGTCATCACATTTGAGCCTAACGGACGTATATATTTGATACTTTTCACTCGCATGTTTTAGAAAGACGAGTAAAAGGAAATTTATACTTACCCAAAGCAATGAGCGATACGCAGCATAATTCATACAGTCCTCGACTAGTGGCTTTCTTTTCTTTATAATTAGTAATTTCAGTTTACTTTTATACTTTTATAGTTTTTGCGTACTTTTACATACTTCCATAATTTTCATGTGTAGTATATACTTTTATAGTTTCGTCGTAATTTCAACCGAATGCACGAATGTAGTCAGAAATTCCTCTTTGTTTTCTGGTGCGATTGAGAGTTTTTAGTTTACAAATAAAAGGTTTGATATTTTCTTTGTTTTTGAGGCACTTGAAAAGCTTTTCTTTTTCGAGTTCTGGCTCATGGCAGATCGAATAGTAACTTGAAATACTATGAGGAGCGGCGAGTATGGCATTGAGTGAGCTTACAGTGCAAAAGTATATGCGACGATCATTGTTGTGATGTGAGCAGAAATAGATGCTTAGTGCTTTTCACATTCCTCGGATGTATTCATTACTGTTTCAGATATGAAGAGAAATGATCCTTTCGTCTAATTCATGTTTTTGTTGCCGGTCGAGCAGCAGCTACATTTTTGAAATTCTATTCTTTCTTCAAATAATCGAAAATGAGTGATAAGGAGTGATAAGGGGAATGTACTATGAGTGATATGGATGTTATCATATTAAGGCATTGTGTCTCAAGAATAACACTTTCAGAAATCGATTATTTGTAAACGTGCTTTCCACATTGGACGCTAATTCTATGAAAAATCGGATGAGGGATGGGAAAAGGGGATTATGTAGAGCCTTTTGGATTCGATTACTGAGTTAGGCGAAGAGAAACAGCATCGAATTGCCTATCCATGGAGAGGGTGCAGTACGAGAGGGGAAAGATACGTTTCTTTTTCATGTCGTCTTTTAAACATTTGTCATTTATGTTGAAATGATGCCATAAGTGGATGAAAATATTAAAGTTAACTTTGTCAAACCTATTGCCTCACCCTCATATCCATGCGAAGAGATAACCAACTGTACGATATCGTGAATTCTTTGAACAGTTTAATAAAGTGAATGCTTCCGATCAATCATTCATTGTATAATTCTTCGTTCAAGTCATTTATTTGTGAAGGATACACTCCTATCTTCTATGTAAGGAAAGTTCCAGTTCAACGATGCATTGCTTTGTGAGCAATGTTTTGATCAATTGGTGGGCAATCATTACTTAGTAAACGTGATTACTTTGTGAGCAATCATTACTTAGTAAACGTATGCTCTCTAAATATGTCCACTAACATGCAAATGTGGCGTTTAGCTTACTTCGGCTAATTTGATCCTCTAATCGATTGGCGTTTGATCAGTTGATATGCATTTGTTGGGACATTTCCAAAGTTCCATTTATTTATTTGGTCTTGTGTCAATATTTCTTATTTTGACCGTGCATATTAGGAAGTGGTCAGTCGTATGGATGGCGAACTCATAAAACCTCGATTGTATGCCTTCGCTAGGTATAAATTCCACTACATTATAACTTCGTCTATGTAGTTCTGAATTGTTGTAAGCCATTTTTAGTTGAATTTCTACCCTCGGCTATCCTCTTCATTCAACGAGAAACGACATTTTAAGATGGCCACTCGAGCATATTTTTGTTCATTTTTGTTTTTTCCATGGTTGTTACCATATTCTTACCGCAGCCATATAGTTTTCTTACCTTTCTCGTGCACCGTATGAATGGAATTCGTATCTTCGATAAAATTCTTTTGCAAGAAATTTCATGAATATGTTGACCCCAAAGATTATAAGCAACGTTCTACTGTTCAAGTCCACATTACCTATATGGTTTACTTCTATCTTTTCCCTAGAAGTAGATGGAGTTACCTTGTTGTTCATCCCATACAAAAATCCTAGCTCAGCTACCTGGCTGTGAGTAATCTCAACTGGTGGAGATAATATTAGGAAGATTTATTTCATATTTATTTCATAAGAAAAATTTGTGAATGTAATTAGCCTACAACACTGTTTGCTTAAATGTTTCAAGTAATTGCATGAGATTTGGCCTTCAAGTGGATTCGCTTTTTGTAATGTATAGCCGAGTCATATGAGTTACTTACAACATTTACTCTCGTATATATTAGTATTTTACTGCAATGGAATTGTTTAAGATGTTATTGAAATTGCTCATTGAACAGCTAACTTTTATTTTTCATCGATTTTGCGCCAAGAATGACGAGATTTTGTGGCGTATCGGACAAAAGATGGGCACATTTCATGTGCTTACAAATTGCTAAATCTATTTTAGCAATGGTCGCTTCGCCTGATTGCTTTTTTCGTTGGAGTTGTGTGCTCGCAAGAAAACGAGCTCACCAACGTTGGCGTTTCGTCCGCTTATTTTTTCTTTAGCTTTCGTCTAAATCCTTCTCTTCCATTTGCGACCATTTCGATAGTTTGCGAAAGTTTCAACTCTTTTGCGGTGAAATATCAACGCAGAAACATTGAACAATATAAGTATTGGAAATGCTATTCTGAAACAGGTGACATGAAGTTAAGGAAAGAACATATACAAATCAAACACCCTGGGGACAATTCTCTAGGATGAGGAAGGGATGTAGATGTTGAAAGTGTTCTTGTTGACTTCTGAGTTTGATGATCTAGTTGCAGTTATTGCGGTCGAATATCCAAAAATGAGATAAATAGCATCATTCAATAATCTTTGATACAACATAAATTTGCATTTAGCTGTTGATATAGGACCGCAGAAGTTCAGAGTACTTGGCGCCACTTTTCAGTAGGTCAGTAGGATGAAGGATGGCAGGGGCGGGGGGGAGGGGAGGTTGTTCGAGAACATGAAGGGTAGGGATTTTGCAGACCAGTTCACAGAAAAGCGCACTTTTAGTGTTATATCTATTCCTCAAATTGTTCCCTGAGCTGCTCATTAAGCAGCATACAAATTAGTATGTTGTGAGCATCTGGGACTGTTTCCTCTAATTACTGGTGAGTTTAATTCTGCTAGGCTTTCTAGTTCTTAGGTGGTGAAAAGAACAGTAAAGGTACAACAATAACACAATTTGCCCAATGGTTGCGAAGAGACTGATGACAACGTCATTGTAAACGTCTTCGTTATGCTAGCTAACCTAGCAAACCTCTCATGCACAAAAGCAACCAATTTTTCGAGTGATTTTGCTTGAGTTCGTCATGTTGAAGCTAAGAACTAATTAGCCTAATTTCGTGCTCCTGTTAATTAGCTCTGCTCGTCTTCCGGTTCATTTCGTTAATCGATTTGCTTTGCAAAAACTTTATATTCTTTTTTTTCTTGTTGTTTTTAGTAATTGTTCGGTTTATTATGCGTAGATGGCCTAGTTTTACATCTACTTCGGTTAGTCGACGATTTGGCGATGAAGAAAACGATGTCTGCGGGCAACATGGTTGATGGGTTGTCCAACTGCATGCATGCCTCACAAATTTAGCTATCGTGCATTATATAGTATCCCATTCATGAAGCGTTTTGCATTCCGCTCGTGACGCTTTTAATTGATCTACGCCATTGAACGTGTCTATCCACCTTGCGTGTTGACTTCTCTGAGTTGTTTTTTTTCTTGTTGCGCTCAAACTGATGTTTCTAGTGGTAGATATATTCATTGAGATCTTGAGATCAGCGACTCTCACTTTCATCTCCTAGATCGTGAACTAGAAGCACATGAGCCGCGCGCTACGCACGATCACGCAGACCACTGATATATCATGATATCTGATATCATTGAACTTTAGCGCAGTTAATGTGATATTCGTTTACCAGTTCTTATTCAAATGAGTTTGTGTTCAAATTCCAACCGCCGTATAATGATACCCCCTATTCTACTGTGTGCGTTGACTGTATAAAATGAGGCTGCACTCGATCGTATGATGTTGATTTCTACATGAAATATCTTTCTAAATCGATCAGTGCTTAACGAGAGTAATGTCAGCGCTTTTAAAAGTAAGATGTAGAACTCTATGATGGCACGTTGTAATTTTTTTTCGATATTTATGAACGTTTAGATCGTTCGGCGTTATAATAGGAATCGCCTCATTGGTGTAACAAAAAGCTCATCGGTAGAATTCTTCCGAAGACGTTTTAAGTAGCGATTGTGACCAATATTCTCGGGTGATTAGCTTCAAATACGGCTTGCAAGCAAGTGGCCGCTGCTGCTGTTATTTGGTCTGAGAAAGGGGAGGGATAGAGACAGGGAGATGTAAGTGTATGCGATGGGTCCGATGGCTATCTGAATTAGTTCTGAGGGGTTTATTGGCTTGCAGTGAGTGAGTGCCAGCTTCGCTGTGCACGTCATGTGTTCTATGTCAGTGACATTCCAAAACATTCTACTTGTTTATCTTCATCTTTCTGATTCCTCTCAACTGTTCCAGTTCGGAGCTGAAACTAAGCGCATATGGCTCTCTTTTATACGCTTGTTCATACTTCTGTCCACCAAAGAAAATCGTTCTCTTCATTCTCTTCACCCTTTTCGAAGCATCCAATTTTTGCCTGTACGCTAGCCATCGCTGCCATGCTCGCTGATATTTATCGTATTAGCGCATATTTATGAAAAGCATTCTCCTGAAAAAAATATTCACCGATTAGGGTCCATTACGACGTATTGATTTTTCAATTTGAAAGACGCTATTCATATGGCCTCGAATGAAGCCACACTTTCGGATACTATACGCTCTCCTCTCCCCCCCTCCCCTTTCTCCCTCCCTTCTCACCTAAACAGAGCCAAAGAATAATCTTCCTCTCTGTGTAGCTTCCTTATTTCTCGAAAATATGGCGGAACATAGCTGACCTTCATAGTAAAAACGCCATGCAGGAGAAACTGAAACTGTAGCCTTTTTCCCTCTCCTCTGCTGTTCTCCTCCTACCGTCTCCCGTTCTCTACTGAAAGCTGTAAACTTTATAGCTTCTAAGGACGTTCATTCAAAACGGTGTGTCGCTTTCATTTTACTCTCACCTGCAGATCCAACATGAAATTTTCGATCGTGTCAATCACTTTTATGTTGTAGGTATGTTGTTCAGCACTTTATTATTATTGCTACTGTTATTGGCTATTATTGCTACTATTATTACTGGCTCCTTTCTTATCTCTCAGAAGGCCATTTATTTTAAATGGGAAATGCGCCGTCTTGAAATGACCGCTTTGCCGGAATGTTTAATATTTTTATGGCAATATTTTAACGCTATATCGCTTTTTTGGATACTTTTTCTTCCCCATCAGCCTTCACAGAGCTTATAGAGCGATCATTTGGATCGATAAGTTGTGAGTTATCAGCTTCGAAGCATTGCTAACATCAAGAAATGTGAAAACCAGTTCAGATAAGTAAAGTATAGAATGATCGCTCTTCCTCATATTGTCACTGTTCGGAACATTATCCATAGTTGGCGCTAAAACATAAAGTAAGAAAGGTGTGTAACGATCTTGAGAGCGCATTCTATGAGGTACATAACTAAGTGAAAATCTAAGCACGTAAACAGTAGCAATACTCAGTTAACGCTGGAGCCATGCATGAACGTCCTGCGCGGTCTAAACAGGGTTTCACAGGCAAATTTTGAGATTTTCGAGGAGTGAATGACACTCGACAGGTTAAAAGAAGCACTTTGAACAATTGGAATTTTGAGGTAAAAAAGTCGTCAGGAAAAATTGTCCATAGAGTCCTCGGCACCTTCAGCGCTTCCGACCCACGGAAAATCTTTTTTTGTCAGTTGCTTCAGTTTTTGTTTGTGCGACAAATTTTGTCTGAAGGCTTATGGGCGACAGAAATTGGTCCGAAAGTTGTGACTATCAAAAATTTTGGAAGGTTCCAGGACACTTGTTGAGTCGCGTCTTCAATGAAAGCGCTACGTTTCATCCATCATTGTAGCCCATTACAATTTACTTCTAAGTATGCAACCCTTCTCGGTCCATTCCTATTTTGTCCAAAATATGAACGAATATTACGAATGTCTATTTTTAGAAATTATGGGCTAATTTTTTTTTTGTGGATGCTATTCGAAGTATTTCTTTTAGAATTTTTCTTTTAATCTTTGGTACACTCAGCTAAAGAATTCATTTTCTGTTTAGCATTTTTCTTTTCAATTTTCATCCAGTTTTTAAGCTCTTATTGAAAACATTTCTCGGAGACAATCTTCGTTCTGTTTATCTCAACAGAAATTACAAATGTGCATTAAGAAAGAGTTATCGATTACATTATAAGTGCAACATATAAGGCATGCATAATGCAATCGGCTATGAAGAAGCACGATAGCATTTCGAGTTTTCATCTTCATACTTTCGTTCATCTTTCTTCGATTACATACTCATACGAATCTCTTCTTGCCGTCGACTCTTTTCATTTGATTACAACATATATGTCTGAAGCATCATATCAAATTTCTTGTTTAAATGCTAATGAAACGAATATATTGATGGGAAGCTTAAGCTGTAACTCGAGTAAAAGTAAATAGTGGAAAGGATTAAATATGGTTGAATGAAGATAGATGGCAAGCAATAAGTTAGTCTTAGTTGATGGCACTCAATGCCGCTATCTTCTAAGTAATCATCCTCGAACCGCTCGCTTCGTGTTTTCGTTTCTTATGACGCCCTGGTATATATCAACGATTTCTTCTCGTTATCGGTCGCTCGATGTTGAAGACGTTCTTTTCACATAGAGTAGTTTTTATATATGTTCAATCGGAGCCTCCCTAAATCTTAATTAATGAGCGTTTCATAACTTGTAGGAATCGAGTGCTGCTAAGAGCAGCTTGGATGAAAGAACTTTTTTCTTTCTGGAATTTCAGTCGTAATTAATCGAATCTTATTCCCTTATGAGAGGAAAGCTTGGAATGATAATGTTGAGAACTTAGGACAGCGTTATGGTTGATTGTAAGAGTTTCAACATTTCTCTTTTTTAGATAATCTTCTATGCATTTCCTCGCGGATGTCTAAGTGAGCATCCTTAGATGAATGGACGGGTCGCGTCTGTGATTGACCATGAAAGGGATGAATGATATCAAGTTCGGAAACATCAAGTTCAGTTCCTTGTCTTTACCATTTCACATGAAAGCATATGCTGCTTGACGATAGGGGTGTGGGGGGGGGGG
>JPKZ01001845.1:91978-105210 GCA_000803305.1 Toxocara canis
TTGCGGCTGTTTTTTTTTCTCCTCCTGTTTATTCTTTATGAGTCTTTGTTTGATTTGCGCCACCGGATGAAATCAATTGCGCATATCGTTCGTATGCAGCTGGACTGTTCCTCTCTTTTATAGGTCTAGTAGCTCTTTCACACTATTCGTTTAGTGTTTTCCAAACAACGGCCACGTTAACCGTTTTCTCTTTGAAGTGTAATTTCTTCAACAACTTATCTATATCGAATAACCGTTTTGAGTCTACCAAAAAAAGTATTATATATATATATGTATATCCCGTTTAATTTTTCAGTTATACACCATAAGAGCGCAATTATTTGGCGTTTGCTTAGACACGGCTGTTCATAAAAGACCAAGTTTTAATGCTGATTTTAAATCTAGTGGACCGTTAAACTATTTAGTTCCCTTCGAATCGTCGAGTTAATTACCTGATTATTTTTTTTGTTTATACAAATGTCCTTCACAGTTTTATCATAGTTTCGCCCTTGCAATTCGCTTATGGGTTTGTAGGCTTCATTAGTTCTTTGGATTATCATTTGATTCTGTCAATCGCGACGCAAATACGCTTAGAACCATTGTGCGTCTTTACCTTTTAAGACATCAGTTAAAAAGCTTTTCTCTCGGCATCGTTTCAGTGTATGGTGCTACGTCGTTAGTGCAATCGCCTTCAATACAATCCTCCACAATACTTCATATTGGCGGTTTTATGACGTTTTTTTAACCGCCATTTATTACTTGCAGATATCAGAGGAGCAGTTCTGTAGACATCAACAAAAGCATGGAATGAGCTAATATTCGAGATTTCATGAGGCCTCCATCTATCAAATACCCAACAGTAAATGTACCGCTTCTCGAATTTGGGACAAATTTTAATTTAAAAATAAATTTTTACGATATCAATTTCCACAGAGGAGCAGTTCTGTAGACATCAAAGGAGATGGTCAATGGTCAATGGTCAAATTTTCGGAAGCAGTTAAAATTATAGAGTGTTTGATGAGCAAAAAGAATTTCTGGTTCGGTGCCCGAAAAGATCCTTGTGAAAAATCTGATTTTACTTTTTGCATAGAATCGTACTTGGGAAAAAAGTTCAGCTTAATATACAAAAGCATGGAATGAGCTAATATTCGAGATTTCATGAGGCCTCCATCTATCAAATACCCAACAGTAAATGTACCGCTTCTCGAATTTGGGACAAATTTTAATTTAAAAATAAATTTTTACGATATCAATTTCCAGGAAGCGTTCGTTGTGAAATTTGTTCTGTAAACGATTCAGATGGATCAATGAGTACTTTGTTTTCCATGTGAATTAACAAGGTCAGCGAAACCAAGCGAACAACCAAAGGCAAACCACTACATCGCACCAAGAAGTTGTAAGGGAACTGGCCGAGTGAATAACCTTAAAGACGTCTTTTCACGGCTCCGAGTAGAGCAACGATTGCCTACAGATGCGCAGCTTCGAAAATTTTTCCTTCTATGCGCTGAAATTTTTAGAAAGGAAAATTTCAGTTACTTATCTCATCTCGATCTCTCATGTAGGGTAACAGCAAGTTTGGTTTCCCCTTTGAAATGTTCAGAGAGGATGGTCAGCCTTTGCCTATATCAGTTTTGCAGGGAATAAGCGTTCAAGTAGCGCTTAGAGCAGCACTTCGTATGAAGCACATATCAGAAGGCCGTAGAACAAAGAGCAAAGAGAATGAATACTCGTCACACTGTGATTACCCTGACAAAATTGTTCTCTCGTGAATTGCTGTACAGCGATCAATTCCTATTGCGCCTCCCAGTTAATTAAGTTCGACTAGTTGTTGTTCACTTGTGTAATGGTCTTCGTTATTGTTGTAAGCGTTATCATCAATATTTCTTCTTGCATTTTAACGGATTTAATAGGGTTGATCAAAAGGTCAAAAAAATAAGTTACCGATGGAACTATATATATTTGTCAGAAAAATTGTTAGTTATATTCAAAAGGGTATAGAAAACAAGTTCAGCCTAGTGTGGTATATGGGAAGATGTTCAGTAGATCGAGCGTTGTCGTTGACGTTCAGTAGATCGAGCGTTGTCGTTGACGTTCAGTAGATCGAGCGTTGTCGTTGACGTTCAGTAGATCAACCAATATTGCGCGCTTACTTCGAAACAATTTCTCTTCGGTTTAGAGCAATTAGATGAGGCAAATGCAGTGAACAGAGCGTGTATCCATGCATCGGATTACTTATTTGATGTGCATAAGTGCTTCTGATGCGCCAATCAGCATGTTCGATGTATCGCTCGGTCGTCCGAATTTCATCGTCACTCAATTTTGTCGTCGCAATCTCGCAGCAGAATTTCTTTTATTTAATCTCATCGGAAGTCGTGTGACGATTAGAAAAATAACATCGGCTTTTGTTCTTAGTGAACAAAACGAAACGAACAATCAGTTAGTGCAGACGCCATTTCGCCTTCAGTTGAATGCACTTCGTAAAAATCAGCAACGTCAAAGCTCAGATGTCGTTTCGTTCTTTTTTTGCGACGTAAGGGGGAGGTGTGGTTTCATCTTTTTTTGCGACGTGAGGGGGGCAGGGGAAGGGGGTGGAGACGAGCAGTTGGAGGGCAATTGAGAAAGGTCTCTATTGTCACGGTTTTTAAATAAATTGCAACTGTTGATTGCCGTTTTCTTGTCTTAATGACCGCATAGTGTTATGGTAAGGAGGTCAACCATGGTAGTCGACATGATGGCGATTTTTCATTTCGAGGACTATATCGAAACTATCGCATTACTTCATACATAACCACGTCGCAATTTTTTTTGAAAAAATTTCACGTCGCAATTTCGATTATTTCGTTGTTTTGGTTCGGAGAAAGGAAAATGCCTAATTAATTTTTAAGGAAGTCTAAATTATTGTCATATCCATCGCTGCAAGTTGTGAAGTTGGCCTACGTCGTCTGGATGAATCCCCTTTATTTCGATTGAGAATTTGCTACGATCGACATAAACGGTGGAAACCTTTAGTTTATCCACTCGGGGCACAACACACAAACCGGTGCGACGATTTGAAGTTTCTAACTCCTTACGCAACTGTTATTGTGGGCTGCAGATAGGAGATAAGGCAGGCAGTAATTTTTATACCTTCCAGAACCGATAGTGACAAAGAGCTACCACTCTCGCTTTTGGGCTCGCGCAAAGGAAATGCTTGTAAGTAGATCCTGTTCAATGTACCGTGGCATCACTGGAGGTCTTTGCTTTCTCTGGAAACAGAAATGATCCTCTTTCGACCACCCCTCGCTTTCTTTCGCTCTCCCCTTCCCCTCCACCCCCCCCCCCCCCCCCCCCCCCTCGAGATTTTTGACCATTGAAGGAAAGCAAAACGTCATAGTAGGTGTACGTGCTTATCGATTAGGAAGGATGCTAAATGGGCATTCAGAAATGTGGAATGTGTGTGCAGTACAGCCTGAGGCGTGGCGCTTGATGGGGGTGGAGGTGAGTTGGACGAGACAGAGAGAGGGCGAGAGCACTGGTGCGAAGCCATACAACTTGTGTGAAACATTCACTGAAAAAGGACGAATCGCTGAGCCTGCGTGACGTTAATCCGCTCATATGCTCGCTATGTAACGCGTCACTCGTCTGATCATGTCCCTTCACCTAGTAGGATACCCTTTCCTCCTTCATGCCGTACTTAAGGAACCTGTGACCTTTCAAGAGCAACCACAGTTGCATATTAGAAATTCCCCCGTCCCTCATTTGTCCTCTCTCAGTTGTTTGCGTACATCCGACTCAGTCAGCTACTGAGTGACCTAGATATTTTCAGCCACACAGATTACATGTACTACATGAATGAACAAACAGCATGCTTCGGTCATGAGTGCCTAGTGGAAACTTCCCCAAAACGCTGAGGTGAAGTTGCGTTTGCGGAAGCAGATGTGTGAATTTCGATTAGAAACCATCGAAGGAGGGATCGACCCATAGAGAGAGAAAGAGAAAAAGGGAGAGAGAGCGGCAATCATAACCTTTATGCTCTTCGCTCATGTCCTTCTATCGAATAGATAGATGATAGTCATGCTCCAGGAGCGAAAAAAAATAAAGTAGACAGCTCAACGTCGCCTTGAATTGATTACACTTGCATAGTGATTGATCACTGGATTAAATTGATTTGGCTTTGCTTACTTTTGGCAACTAGCGTTATGAACTCGTTCAAAACAATCCATATAGACAAGTTTCAAGCTCACTTTAACATGGGTATTCATCCAGAGAACTCGTTTTGGGGGAATGGACGAGATAATTACTGATGGAACTATGGATCTATCGGAAGACATTAAAAAGGAAGTATTAACGGCATTAATTGTATAGGCGTTAGAAATACTCACAAAATTCTAGAGGGCATAGCTTATTTGTTTGATCCTTAAATCTCCTCTGTTCCTCGTTAACGTTGGATATGTGATTTACGTGGTAGTCCCGCCAAGTTCAACCGGGAAAGGAATTTTGAAGTGGATTCTTCAACGAAGCATTAGAAATCAATTATTTGGGCTTGCCAGAAGCGTTCAATGAAATGCGCTGAAATCGGTATGCTAGGATTAATGATCTAAGGAAGTTTCATCGTTGCAGAGGTCAAACGTTTCCTGCCATAGACATTTCATGGGCGTGTTGGCATTTCCGAGAGCTGCTTGATGCATAAACCGTGAGACTGGAAAGAAGGTCACTTTATTTATGCCTCTCTGAGCTTCCTTCTGACTATTCAGAGCATATGGTGTTGATGCTTCTTTTTTGGGATATTCCGCATCCTTAATTAACAGTCAGGTTTTACAGCATTCTAGCATCTTTGTGATGCTGAGGTTCTCATCATAGTTCCCTGGCGAAGGAGGTGCACTTCAAACACTCTCCCCCCTTTTTTTTCTTACAACAAAAAGGATAATTCTTGCATGTTTCACGAAAATTTCTCGTTCGTTGCTTCTTGTTTTGCCGCGTTACATGGAAAATTGAGAAGAAGACAACAATTTTAGCTGCATTTGAATGCCTTCGCTATTTATTTATGTACTTTTACCGTTGGTTGTTGAATAACACTGAATAGGCTCATTGTTGGATTCTTTTCCACACCTTCCATCTTTGTACCTTCTCTTCTCGTTGTAGTTCCCTCTTTGTAGCTTAACTTCTTTCACTGGTTTCATCGCGACAGGAACAAGTGGTGCCTGAAACTAGATGACCGATCGTTACCAGTCTTTCTTGATGCGCTGCAGTTAACTTGATTGTTGCTAGCGCGTTGTAGAAGTAGCCCAGGCCGATCGACTCTCCAATCAGAACGGCACAAACTATGTGAGATAATGATTTATTTTTTCGTTATTTACGCCAGTCAACGGTTGCTAAGAGATGAAAAATATAAATGTTACACATCCTTGGTGAATCATAATAAGTTGTAAAGTAAGACTGTAGGAATTTTCGACTGATCTAATCTAATCGATTTTTCGCTGCAAAACGTTATTGTTACCAAATGAAACTTGTCACAGTTCGCTATGAAAGTAAGAGTAAGTAAAATTCAGCTACCATCGTAGAGCTAAAAGCTGTAAACTATCCATAGAATCTGGTTACGCAAACTCTTTTTTTACTGTTATTCTTTATTTTTCGTAAATTTTCATCTTCTGCAATTTTCTTGCAATATATCAATATATTCTTCCAGTAGAAACTTTCTATGGGCGTTATAAATTAATGATCGCGAGAAGGTGATATTCGTTGCATTTACAGTGATAGTTTGGTATGTCTTTCCACCAGCTAATTGATTGCTTATAGTCTTGAAGTGCTCATTGTTTTTTTTTCTCACTGTTTATTGTTTATTGTTCACTTTCTCATCGGTCACGATAGGCATGGTATACCTCTAACGTGCTTACTAAATTCATTTGTGATGATATAAGTAAGTGGTCGAAACATAACAAAGATGACGCAACAAAGAGACAAATATGATCAAGCGCAGTGACAAGTCTGCGGTACAAACAATTGAAACGAATCATCAGGTGCGGTTTAAGAAAGTTCTCATCTTCTAGCTGAAATATTTTTTCGTAGCTTTCTCATTGCTTCTTCTCCATTCCTACTGATTAGAGGTTTATCGTCCATTGTGAAAAGATATTTTTTTTCATTCCATTTCATTCCGTTCTATCATATCCGAGTACAAAAACGGTTTTGTATAAAAAAAATTAAATAATTACTGACGGTTAATTTCTCCGAATGTCCATAGCCATTGTTTCATTTGTAATTAATTACACGTTTCTACAATGGATGTGGCGACCTGATGATCGAGTGAAGAATATAGCAGCTTACAATATCTTTTAGACGTGCGCCAATTAATTGCCTAATGGTAGTTTCGAAAATTTTTTATTTCACATACTCATTTCTGCGAGTATTCATTTAATAGCTTTCTTTCGAAAATTGAGGAGTTCTAAAATCGACTTAAACTTCACCTGCTTTCTTTGTTCTATATGTCGCATACATTGATCAGCTTAGCTCTATAATAGTAAAAGAGTAATTCGATTGATGTCATAATCTTTATTCATATTTCATATGGAAAAATGACTTCATTGTTTATGCGATCCCGATTATGTAGCTGTGAGCTGTTAGCAATTAATAATTTGTTAGCAACGAATTAACAATGAATAATTTGTAAGTAATAATTAATAATAATCTCATTAGCAGTTTGTTAGCAATGAAGGTCTCTATTAGAACTGGTCGACGGAAAATATGTAAGTGAAGATAAGAATAAAAAGAAGGAGGGAAGTATGCTGATGCAGAATAGAGAGGGAGCGAGAGAGCGAAGGAATACAGACAAAAAAGGGACAAAATGAAAACTTAATGCTGAGATTAGTTTTTGAACAACGGTTATTGAACATGAGATTACAAATAAGCATTCTATTGACGCTAGAAGCACGTCAAAGAGGTACTTGTATGCACGTCGCAATTCAGTATCGCTCATTCCTCGTTGCTGCACTAAATAGGCCTCATTAATAATTTGTCGACTCCTTTTTTTTGGCTAAATATTTTTTATGCCAGCATTTTGTTTGCATGCTCAGAAAACGACCCTTAAATCTTTGTCATGTTCGGCGATCGCTTTGTGACTTCTGTGTAATGAAATCTTAGATACTTTTGTTGTTACGTCATTGAATTGTGCTCAAAAGCCTTTATGCTACATAACTGAATATTGGGGCCGAACCGAATAGACCATTATCTGTCTTGTGTGGCAATCGATAACTAAAGACCATCCATATATAAATATACATATACATATATATATAGGGCGAGGGGGAGGGGGGCAGTAGCTCTGTGGTAGAGCTCCCGCTGCGTACGCGGGAAGACCTCGGTTCGATTCCCGGCTGCTTGCGCGACAGATCGCCAGAAGGCTGACCACCAGGCATTCCGAAACTGGTCAAAACAATCATGCGTGGGCATGGTTGTCAGCTGCGTCTGTAGAGGAAAATATATGTTCAGATCGATAAATGAAACGCCATGCATTGTTTAGGTGATCACTGATATATAAGGATCGACAAGTAAAGACGATATCTTTTGTTGTCGATTTTCAGCGTTTTTATAGCGCATCGACTCTGCGAGCACCACTTCTAAACCATTTTTTGCTGAAGAATAAGACTAACATTCGGCCGCAACTACAAATAACGCTTGCAGAGACCTTCTACGTTTTGCTATTAATGCTTGCCTTCTGATCACTCGACTAAACGTTTGGCTATGTTTGTGAATCGAGTATGCGACCTGGCTTCACTTAGTTGTAGACATGCGATCGGCGCGACGCTAACTGCGATAAACTATGCGCTTTATTCATGTGTGCAATAAATCTCGCATCATCGTTTAGCGGCAAACGCAGTAGTGTGATCATGGTGTGATGGAGTTGTTTGTGTTGTTTTGGCATACGTACGTTTGTTTATTTATGGCCTGATGAAATCTGACGTGCTGTTCGCACCAACAATACGCCCATTATTTTATTTGTATGTTCAGTCCGCAAGCAGTTCACTTCTTAACATCGTAATGGTTTAGTTTGTCTTAAACGGCGCCTTTTTTTTGTTATGAGTGCTATATTATCACTCTATATCTCGCTTATTATCACTCTATATTATCACTCATTATCACTCTATATTATCTCTCTATAACTAATATTTGAGACAGCTTATGAGTACGAGATTGATTCTGGAGTTTATGGTGTTTTTTAATTATGATAGATGCAGTGATTCGTGCCCAACATGCCTCTCTCTCATTTTCGAATATCTTTGTGGGTCACAATTTCGAACGAAGTTTTGCTCATTATGTTTTAAAGGTCAAAGATTCCTAGGTCTCCTTCAAATATGAAAACAATCAGCGAATAATCATTTGTTTGGCTTGCAAGTACTGACGTTGACGAAGTTGCTGAAAATTTTCCTTCTTGAACAAATTGCCTGAAAACTTTTCGAAATTTCCAACCATTTTTTATTGTTATGTACATATCGGATGGGGGATATTTCACAGAATCCCGAAATATGCACGCCATCTCCATTCTTTAGGATGATAAGCTGAGAAGATAGCTCATGTGTAATTTGTAGGTTGAAGACGAAAGCATGCGCCGTTAGGTAAAAGAAACGAAATCACATGACAAAAATAGAAGTGTTTTTCGGTCGGTTTGCCATAAATATTTTGAATTTCATTTACTGTCCACAGTGATCAAGTGTTTTACTCCGAAGTATTATGAGGTATAGTAGTTTCTGATCTGAGCAGAGGAGTGATTCGTCCGTTCAACTAGTGTAGTTGTTGAATTTTGAAATATTCGCATAGAGTCTTTTGGCCTACTGGCCTGGAAATAATAGTCTTCTTTTGGATGCATCCTAAGAAACTGCTTCGAATCCTGAAACATCATTCTGCATTGTTTTTCACTTTTTCCAGTCGAAGCTAAATTTTTTAAATCGTCATTCCGCACGTTACTTCACCTTGACTTCTTAATAGGCGTTGAATTCCGTACTTAACCATAAGTTTGGAGTGATCGGAGATGATCAGGTACTTGAGCTTTTCGGCCGTACTTCTAAGACTTCTCACTTGTATTCGATTTATTTTTCTTGTCTTGTGGACTGACCTTAGTTAGTGAACAGTGAAGAAAATTTAAATTTGCGAAGTTTTAATGCGATAATTATCGTCCAACGAGCGCGCAGCTCACATAATTAATTTGGCAACACAGTTGAAGCTGACATGGTTTTACAGCGAGTCAGTCCATTTGTAACTTCATTGGTAATTTAGTGGAGAAAAAAAAGTTTAGTTTTCGGACCATTATTGCCAGAGCTGGAGTAAGCATTATCACTTGGTTTTATTCGACTTTTGTGGCTTTGATTGTGATCAGAACACTCTGGTGTGACAGTTGTCCCCATGTGTTTTACAAGTACCCGATTTGCATCCGCTTCGCGCATAAGCATCATCTCGTCCCAGTTTCTAATTGTCGATCATTTCCGTGTGAATAAGCGTTTGCATAAAATTCATCGGATTTCTATCTTCACTCACAACTGTTTTTTGCTTTGGTTAGAGGTCAGTAATTTCAGCAAAGCAATAAATCATGCCGTGACAGTTTCGAGTTTTTATATGATTCTGATCGGAATTTTCTCTAAAATTTTTTAGCATTTGCATGCATTCGATTCCCGTGCTTTGGAAAACTACCTTAAAAATCGTGAAATTTCTGGAACCTCCGTCTATACGAACGGGAAGTGACTGTTGTGCATATGTGACAAGGTGAACTGACGAGAACTTGCTAAGGTGAAGGGTGTTTGGGGGATGCGAAACGGCTCCACAATGAATATTAATGGTGTGTGGGCCGATGATGACAGCGCGATAAGTCAATCACATGGCGATTGTTCAGTAGCTATCAAGTGGCGTTGTTGTTTGAGGCGCAACAATTCCACATGAACGCATATTATCCACTGAGCATTTCCAGTGGTTTCAAGGATGTAAAGCATTAGATTTTTTTTTGCTTGCTTGAGAATTAACAACAGATACGTAGTCACGAAGGCCATCTGATTACGGAATGGCGATTTGTTTACGAAGCGGAATTAAACTGGAGCAGGAGAGGTTGAATCGCGGTATCGGAACTAGGTATTCCTGAAGGTTGGAGCTCAAGTTAGAACGGGAGCCGGATGTTTTCAGAGGTTGGGGCCAGAGCGGGAGCCGAATTTTTGAAAGCCAGCAACCACCACTGTGCCCAGGCTGTTCAGAGAAGCAGAGCCGAAAGGAGGACCTTCAGGAGAGTAGGGCTGAAACCGGAGCAGGGACCGAGTTCTCCCATATGGTTGAGTTGGCTGGAACGAGAGCCGAAGCCAGATTTGTCCGAGATGAGAATTGGTATCCTGGCCGAATCTGGTTCTCCCAAAAACACTTGATTCACAGCTTGGCCTAGACCGTCCAGAAATTGGAAGCTGGAGTCAGGTTTTCTCACAAGGCATAGCCAAAGCTGAAGCCGAAACCGGAGTTTTTCCTTGACGCCCTTAAAGAACTATACCCTATTCATGTTCCTGAAGGTGACGCAATTTCGGAGCGGTGTTTTTTCCGAACCGCGCCCGCTTCGGAGGCAGAGCGAAGCTGTTCCGAAGTCTGAAGCCGGACACAGGTTTCCTAAGGTAAGCTGGGCCCGGAGCCGGAGCCGACCATTTCCGGAGGCTTGTACCGGAAAGAAAGAAAAAATTTTTCGAGCCGGAGCAGGAGGTGAAGCCAAGTTCTTCAAGAGTGCGGAGCGGTATCTGGAGATATGTCCTTCAGAAGGCCAGTCCAAAGGAGGAGCTGAAGCCAAATTTTGAAGCGTGGTACCGCAAGCGAAATGCAACCAGGTTTCTTTGGAGTGAACGGGAGTCGGAGCCATGATCATATGCTCCTTCGGTTCAGAGCCAGTGTCAGATTCTTGCCTCCGGCTAAGCCGGGGCTGCAACAGCCAGTCTTTTGTGCTGGAGCCAAAGCCGGGTGTTGCATCCTTCCATAGTATGGAGCAAGGCCAAGCCAGTTTACCATAGCTTTAGACCCTTGAACAGTTCGGCACCTCACAGTGTCGTTAAGGAATTGCCAAATGGCCGTCTTGAGGTATGTGTAGGTAAAACTTTGTTTGCTGTTAACCGCAACATCCATGTTTTATTACAGAATATCCTTAACACGATCATACCAGTCCATTCATAGTTCTAGAACGAACGTTGTCTCAAAACAAATTCTCTACTACTGTCAACTAATCGCTTTGGAAATTGTGAGACATTACATCTCTTATACTTGTCACCACATCCTTGTCTTGCTTGTCGTTGAGAAAAAAAAAATTAAGCAGATATATACACTTCACCATCTCTATGGCAACTATATAGTGCGTTGTTATTGCGTATGCGATTTAGTTAAATCGTTTGCGAAGAGTATAAATTCTCAGAAGTTATATATAGTTCCTTGAAAGCTTTAATGTGCGATGCGGTTATTTTTGTCGTGCCGCCTGGGAAGATCCTGACCGTAGATTTGCCGGTTTGTCCCCTACGACTTTTTATGAATAGTTTTGTTGGCTAAAATGTGTGCTTAGTGCTATAGAGGCATTCTATGTTTTATATGCTCAGAAACTATTTCGAAAAAAAAATGCTTTTCACCTCCGTTAATTCACAAGGATTGCTTAGATCTTTTAGGCTAACAATGAACTCGTAATCAACGCATTCTACTGTAACGTAGCTGTGCGTTCATTCTAACATTAGGTTAATATAGCATGTAAGATCAGTTAGTTTTGCGTGCGTCTATCTACTTTATTACTGTGAACGGAACCCACAGACCTAATTTATTTTCCTTAAATTCTACTAGAATGAATTCTCAATAACGCATCGAAGTTTTAATGAATTCTTTATATTTCTGGATGTGTTCTCATTGTTTGAGATTTGGAAGCTTCTAATTTGTATTAGTTCTTCGGGAAATTGTTTTAAAAAATTACGATCTGTTCCGTTGTCCATCGAGCGATTCAAAATGGAAGTCCTAACATCAGCGTCCATCTCTTACTGAATTCGTTCATCGAGTTTTCGCCTTTATGGATCAAACGTTGATATCAGTTGTCTCGAACGTTTTTAATTTTCAATGTGTCTGAGGTCGTTTTTTTTACTTGAAAACTTTCAGTAGCGTTTTTCGTGTACTTCTCGCCTAACTCTGTCTCTTTTTTTTGATGGTGTCTATCAATTTGTTGGTGAAATTTCGTTTCGCAATATGCTGCATATCAAATTTCAATTCATTGTTTCATAATGAGTTTAATTTAACATGAATATTAATTGAATTAAGTTAAATTAAATTTAAAAATTTTTTTGAAAATCAAATTAAATTAAACTCATCATCTTTTAACAAATACTTTCTTCTATGAAAATATTTACAATTTTAAGATATTCTTTTGTGAAAATTATGGAAATCTGAAAAGGTTTAGCTAAAATAGGTGTCTCATAAACCTTCCATCATATCACCAGTATACGTTTCATTGCTTTGAGAGTGTCTGTAGAAAACTTTATGCAGATTTCTTTATATTTCACACCAGTGTTTTAATATACAATTTTCAAAAGATTATTGTTATTAGATCAAGATGAAGAAACTTCAAATGCTCCATACAATGATTTCCTCTCTCTGAAAAGTGCTACTGTTTTTTCAGCGATATTTTTTAATTTACGATTTTATCTTCCCAAAAAATTTCAGAAGTATCGAAGATGAAGTCTGACTGAATCATTTGGAGACTTATGCCTTTTTTTTAAAAATATGCTGCATTTCTTTCGTTTTATTTTTTTGTTTTAATGGTTTTGGCAAGTCTCGCATTGCTCTTTTAAGGTCGGTACTTGCCTTCTAACCGGAAAACTGTTTACAAAATGCGACAAGTTTGAACTATTGGAGCGAATTGTCTTAAGTTTTCTGGCGCATAGAAACTATTTTTAGTGAGTTGTCAATCAGTTCCTAAGACATATCTATACTTATTCGTTCCATACGTCTGCGTTTAATATTCGTCGGCACTCAGCGATATTCTCAATTGTGACATAAAAGCACAGAAATCAACTTTCGATCTTGGAACCATCATTTGCGATTGTTCAATTTTTTATATTTCCTCAATGAGGGTCCGCTCGCATTCCCGAATTTTTCTTCATTTAATGCAGGCCATTGCCATTCGGACTGTTTAACCGAGGTGATATAACTGAAGGGGTGAAGAAACGCACATTACAAGGAATGATCTGAATTGTTAGCAATATTTGGTACTGCCTTTTCAATGCCTTTTCAATTCGAACTGTGAA
>JPKZ01001845.1:133936-146169 GCA_000803305.1 Toxocara canis
GGGGGACATTGTTTGGCGAATAGCAAAACGAACGGACGACGAATCATCTCGATTTTTGACGCGTTCCCCTGTCTTCTTTTGGACTCCATCTGCAGTGTTCATTGAAGCGCGGAACAACATTGGCGAAAAAAGAAGGCACACAAATAAGCAAGCAGCAAACCATCATCGCATGGTTGCTTCCCGATGTTCAAAAAGCCTTTTTGTGCCGATTGTGCACTCGTAGTTGCTCAGCTATCACCCAGTTCGTTTGCCATATTTCGTATACGAAGATCATAAGAAAAAAAAAAGAGGAAAAAATTAGTTTTCATTCGTTTTTTTCTCTTCGTTTCCAATAAGAAAAATTTTCATCTGACCATTGCGAAAAAAAAAAAACGAAAATTTCACCTGACCACTCACTGCTTCTAAAACCTGTGTCGATGTGCTTTCGCATACAACCTTTTATGCATAAGTGTGCAATACGCAATAAAAATGAATTAAGAATCTGTCATCAGCGAGAACCCTTTATGCATTTTTTTTCTCCTATCCGTTGGATCCCTTAGTCCACTCGTATTGCTATAGTTGAAAAACTAAAAATAATTGCCGATTTCGTCGTTTTTTTTTAACGCTAGATGCTTAAGTTTTCCTTGCTACCTTATTTGACTAAATTAATTGGCCAGTAAGATGTGTCTGAAACAACAAAGACCTTTTTTTTTCGAAATGTCAATAGTAAGAAGTATCGCTTCAGACGTTACGTTTCGTTACCTTCTGGTACGTTTCGCTTTACTCATAATATAATTTTCCTTTGCGTATTCTCGTCGTTTTTTTGCAGTACTCTTAAGTACGGCAAGAAAAGTACTTAAGTACTCCAGTACTTGCAGGCCAATTATTTTAGTCAAATAAGGTACTTAAGTACTGTTATGAGATACTTAAGTATGATTCTTGTTGCGTATTTTAGTCTTCGTTTCAAGACATCACTAATCCTAACGAATGTGAAAATAACAAGCAGTTTTCTTGCCTTGTTTCTGCTGTTATATAGCATCCATTATTATTTACAGTATCTTCTAACTCCCTCTAATTGTCCTTATAATCCGATCATATTTGTAATTTTCGTCAATTTGGGGGTGATCCGCATAGCGATCTTTTTGCTTTACTAACGGCGATCGTCGCATAAAGCTCTAATTTCGGGAATGTACGCGATGAAGATATGTATGATCGAAGAAAGTGTTTTACGGCATACTTTTAGAGTTTTTTCTTCGACATTCGGGACTTTTGATCTCGCTTACTTACTATTGCAGAAGTCCGTACCCTCATCCGACGCGACTATAAAAGTGCTTTTAGTTCGGCCATCACTCCTTCGTTCTAGCACACACTGGGGAAAGTGGTTTTGTATCGCCTGCTCTGGCCAGTGGACTGGATTGTCTCTGATATGGAGTATATAACGAAATGCGAAATGGCCATTCTGCATTCACTCCCTTCCCTGAAAGTGTAGGCGACAAGGGGATTGGGATGGGGATATGGGCTTCGAGAGGGGATGGGGGCTTTTTTTTTGATATTGTTTTCTCCTGGGAGTTTCTATCTTATCTGTATATAGTGTTTATTATACCTCCTAGCAGCGGCCAGTTTTTTTTTTTGAATTTTTTTTAGTGTTTTTTCAAAGAAAATCATGGTTTGGCTTACTTGAATGCGTTCACGAGTATATGTTCCTTTCTTTTCATCTCCATCTATATGTTTTGCTCATGTTCTTTTTTCGCCTGACGCGTAAACTTTTCGTTCGCGTTCAGAACTCCTTATCACTCTTTGTCACTCTCATTTTCAGGCTCACTTCCTCAGAATCGAATCCTATGTTTCACTAACTTTTCCACTCAGCAGTCAGCTTGTCTTCGGATTTTTCTTTTCTATAGAGTGCTTTCGGTTTCGTAATTCTCTTGATATTTGTCAACTAAAAAATTTTCCACAATGTTGAGGTTCGATCTTTAATAGATGTTTTTATATTGAGTTCTCCTTCCGAGCAGCGGCCATTTTTTTGAATTTTTTTTAGTGTTTTTTCAAAGAAAATCATGGTTTGGCTTACTTGAATGCGTTCACGAGTAATATGTCCGTTCCTTTTCATTCCCATTAATATGTTTTGCCATTGTTTTTTTTTCGCCTGACGCGCAAACTTTTCGTTCGCGTTCAGAACTCCTTATCACTCTTTGTCACTCTCATTTTCAGGCTCACTTCCTCAGAATCGAATCCTATATTTCACTAACTTTTCCACTCAGCAATCAGCTTGTCTTCGGATTTTTCTTTTCTATAGAGTGCTTTCGGTTTCGTAATTCTCTTGATATTTGTCAACTAAAAAATTTTCCACAATGTTGAGGTTCGATCTTTAATAGATGTTTTTATATTGAGTTCTCCTTCCGACTGTATTCAACAAAAATGCCTCTTTTCACTTTCATCATAAAATTCAGTTTTCTCTACAACTGCACATTTCATTCAGTTTCGAGTCTAATGCGCATATCCTTCATTTCATCTAAATAGATATGCAAATTGCGAAATATGTTGCGAAACTATTGCGAAATACATTGCGAAACTATTGCGATATATGTTGCGAAACTCGCGAAATATACACATTTCCATCTACATATTGCGAAACTGAGTAATCGCATAGCGTTCACAAAATGTTACAAACGTAGCGTAGATATCTTTTATTTCATCATTAAAACTTATGATTTCGAAATAGATCATTCATGACATATCGGAAGGTTTATCTCAATTTGTTATTTGTCGATTCCGTTCGAAAGAAAAATTGCAATGGGTAAAAAATAAACGTTTCACTACTTTTCATTATCATCTTAAATGATTTCTTAATGATTAATATCGCTTTGCATATCAACTAATCGGGTTTTTTTGTTTGTTTTTTTCTGCTGATTAAAACTTTTCTTTTTATGATCAAAAAAAGTCTTGGTAATGTTTCAGTAATATATCTTTATTTGCTGAGAATATAGTGAGTGCTTCGATTCACCGATACGATTGTTGAAAACTATTGCCAAAACTAACGACACTGGCATTTTGTGAATTTCCCAACTAGTTGAAGAAAAAGAAAAACGACTTAATTGTGTTTTTTACATTGTAAGTCGAAATTGGTGCTAAGCAACATTTGTAATGTTTGCATTCACTGTATGCCATTAACGCTTATTGAAAATCTTTTCTTTTTTTCGCTACCTTACTAACAAGTATTACACGGTACGATACTTCACTAATTTCGTCTTTGGAAAAGATTGAAAGATCATTTTTATTTTCTCAAGTTTTTTTCCCAGATTTCTCGAGAAAATGAGCACCTTTGTTAAAAATCTTTTCAAGTTTTTGCGCCGGGTAACGTTCTTGATTAGCCGAACTTAGCAAAACGCTGACTGCTCGTTGAATTCATGACGTTTAAGGAAAGTTTTTCAAATCTTATGGTTTACTAGAATAAACGAAAATGCTTACTTATTCTGTGCCGTATAGATTCATCTAAGCACTGCTGTTTATATGTTCAATTTTATAGCTTAAAGTACAAGCTTATTTTTTTCCCACAACTCGTTGTACTTATCCTATAGGAAGAAATTAAAATTCACTTGCAGTATCTGAATCGAATTCATTTGATTGCAGTAATCAGTAAGATAGGAGGTTTTTTTATTTATTCGTTTTTTCCTTTTTCGACTTCGTCACATGTACTTTGGTTCGACTGAGGCATATAGGTTATTCTTCACGTTCATCTTATCCTTAACCAAAAAAAAAACAGTAGTGTAAAGGTGTGTTATGCGTTCAGGAAATAGACTGTTGAATGCTATCACAAGTTTTGATGAGGATTGCTGCCATGGACGCTTGCTGAAATAAATACACTTTCATTGTTGTATGATATTGCGCGAGTGGAACGTTAAGCTTGATCGAAACTCGTTGATAGCGCAAGTGTCGACCAGCTAGCTATCCGATGTTATTAATTATAGTCCACTTTCTCGTCGAAGTTCCAGTCATTTCGTTGTCGCTATATTGTTTGCGTTCGTTGTTAGCGTTCGATGCCGATAATATTCATGTTAGCTAGCACTGTAATGGTACGGAATGAGCGTGATATGGACGTTGATGAGGATGGAGAACCAACTCCGACCGCACCTCTAATTGCGTGCCTTCGTGATTGGGATTCACCCGAATGTCGTATTGTTGAACGTCATCGACCTAAGTTTGCTCCAAATTTCGCACGTGCCAGACATGGTTATCACAGTCGTCATCGTAACACCACTAACAGCAACAGTAATACTACCGTCGTTGAGGATATCAGCACAAATGGTCTCTAAATATTGAATTTCACCTGCTTGTTTTCATTCCTTCTAGCACCTTTTGCTTTTGGTTTTTTTTTAATCCAAAAGTGCAGTAGTTGGTGAAACAGTCGATACACTGGTGAGTGGATCATATCCGTTTCCAACTACACAATGTTAGTTCTGCTTGTTTTTCATTCCTTCTAGCATCTTTTTGCTTTTGGTTTTTTTTAAATCCAAAAGTGCAGTAGTTGGTGAAACAGTCGATACACTGGTGAGTGGATCATATCCGTTTCCAACTACACAATGTTAGTCCCACCAATAGCCGAACTTTCAAGATACCGTAATACGTTGCATCGAAGTATGTAAAAGACGTTCAACGTTCAAAAACCTGTATGATGCCCTCACTGAAAGGATAGTGTCGCCATCATAGTCCCAATATAACTTAACTGAAATAATATAACTTTTCTCGCTTTTTTGATAATCGAAAATATAGCGGCAAAACGATGATGTACACATTTTTGCTTCACTTTGTATATGATGAAGCATTCCGTTCAGAAAACAGTAGCAGCTGACAACAGGTTATTAAACAAAGCGGCGAAAGCTCTGCATACTGATATCGACTCCAGTACTACGCTTTAGAACGGTGAAGTATATACCCTAACAAAAGCGTTGCTTGCATAGCTAAAGATGAATGCCTTTGCTAGCTGGACGCAGACACAAGCAAATCAAATTAGCTTCAAGCTTACATGGTGTCTTTATGTATGCCATCGTTGGTTTGATTTGGATTCGGGGGGAAGCCGCTTAGTGTTCGATATGCTGAGTTTATTCAGTTAGCATTTAGTATTTTTTCGCAATGTTGAATTCTGTGAAAGTTATTGTTTGGAGGCGATAATCTATGAGTAATGGAGTTGTTTTCAGTATAACGGACCCATACTTCGTTGCATTTTTTTTAAAAATTCGTCGCCTTTCCTTGCTTACTTTTCCGTTGGGAAGCAGCTACAGTTGTCGAATTATTTCGCTACGGTTTGGCCCTATTCACCTCACAATTAGAACAATGCTTGAACAGTTAGAACAATTCATCATCTCAGCAATATGATGTATAAATTGCCAGAATTTTTGGACGGAAAAGAAAGCGAATTTTAATCAGATGGACGAAGCTGAAATTCTCTTGTGTATCCATCCAGTCATTTGTGCTAATCCAAAAAACTCATACATAATGCTTTGAAATAGTTATCCAATGAAATCTTCAAAAAAAAAACTTGAAAAAGGATAGCAATTTTGTTCAATAAGAAAGTCGTAAAGCGATCTATTCAGTGGTCTATACTTCTGAGAAATTGCCATCTTTGCGATCTTTAATTTGAAAATTTTATGAAACATAGTCGTAAAGATGAATTGAATTGCAAACGTTGATTTTTCTTTTCGTTCTAACTGAATGCACATTTTCATTTTTAAAAAAACTAGAAGTGTATACAAGGTGGGGTAGCTGGAGGGGTGAAATGTGAGGGTGAAGGGGGAACGATGAGATGGGGGGGTTTATACATTAAGCCAGCTTTTTTTTCATGAACTTTTCACAAATGGTGAATTTTCGAGATATTAAAACTGGCTTGATTGCGAAAAGTGATTTGTTTTTCTTTGACACAGTCAATGAAGTATGCAACGCACTTGATAGAAAATACATGTAGTTGCTGTTTTACGAGATTATCGAATTTCCAAACAGCATAGGGAAATTACATATCATGTGCCAAGATTTATTTAATATTTTCTCGGCATGTTCATTTGCTCATTACGTAAAATAAACAAGTATACTAATATAGCAAAGGAGTGCAAATTTATATATATATATATGTATATATATATATATGTATATTGTATATGTACATATACATGTATATGTATATATACACATATACATATATATATACATATATATATATCAAAAATTCTTTAGTATCGTGAAATTGGTTTTTTTTGTAAGGAAGAAAAAGACGGTCGTTTTTTGTTGGTATTTTGTTCTTGTTGGATGCGCAGCAAATGTCCTTTTTGCAGCAGCATCCAGTATAAGATGCATTTGCCATATTCGTTAGTAGTGAAATTAATTTGCGCTTCAGAGAGTGCCAAAAGATTTCCGCGGTCGCATTTTGCACTCTTCTTGCGTAACGCTAATGGCAATCAACCTTTGAACGCACGATATTTCTTTTTTTCTTCATTTTCTCCTCTTTCTCTCCCTCTTTTCTTTTTTCCGTCCCCTCCGCTGCTGTCCTTTCCCCCCCCTTCCCCCCTCCTCCCCACATGCTCTAAGGTCTTTCTGATGCAGTAACGATTGCAACAACTGATTTCTACATGTATAGTCGAATTTAATCTTTTTCGGCACCAATAGAAATTTTAATTCATTGTCAGCACTGAAATGAAACTTTACAAATATTAGTTTGATGATACGTGTGCCACGTGCTTTTTGCATGTTCCAGAAGCTGTTCCCCATTACCACTACCGGACTGGGTGTGAGCACACCGCATCGACAGGAGAACGTCCGAGTTTTTCAACAATTGTTTAGATACAGTAAGGCATAAATTTGGCAGGCGGATGGTTGGAATGGTCCGAAAAAAGCTTGCTGAAAAGTTGCTGAAAAGCTTCACGATATTGATTTTATGCGTAGCCAAGCTAGCCATCTTTTTTTTTCTTCTGGGGTTTCTTTTTCATGAAACTCCTTACCCTTTCAGTACCCTCCCCCCCTCACTTATCCCCCCTCTCCTACCTTTGTTTCTGTTTCCTTGACTCTCGCATGATTTAGCGTCCATGAAAACAAAACAAGACTATAATCGATGTCAGCAAAAGAAAATAAAAACAAAAAATAAAAAGCAGGAAAAAATCGAAATCTGCGCATATGAAAATAGGATAGCAGAAAGATAGTTGCATAATTCGCTTGGTTTGTAGAATTGGACGGACTCGAGTTTTTTCACTTTTCAGGCATAAATTATCATTTTTGCAACTCGCAACGCTCACCTGATCACATTTGCATATACAGATGGGCTTGTAGGAATAAGCCATCTTTTTTTTTTCTTCTGGGGTTTCTTTTTCATGAAACTCCTTACCCTTCCAGTACCCTCCTCCCTTCACTTATCCCCCCTCCCCTACCTTTGTTTCTGTTTCCTTGACGCTCGCATGATTTAGCGTCAATGAAAGCAAAACAAGACTATAATCGATGTCAGCAAAAGAAAATAAAAACAAAAAATAAAAAGCAGGAAAAAATCGAAATCTGCGCATATGAAAATAGGATAGCAGAAAGATAGTTGCATAATTCGCTTGGTTTGTAGAATTGGACGGACTCGAGTTTTTTCACTTTTCAGGCATAAATTATCATTTTTGCAACTCGCAACGCTCACCTGATCACATTTGCATATACAGATGGGCTTGTAGGAATATGTAACAACTAACTGGGTCACCTCCTCATTCGTATTGGGCGCTTTTCAGTGCTGCAATTATGTCAAGCGCTGAACAGGAACAGATGGAAATGCTTGCCAGACAGTTGGCATATTATGTGTTTTGGCGATTCACCGCTCAAACCAACTGTCTTCTTAAAACAGTTGGCAAATATGAAAGACTGAAGTTTTATCAGACCAAACAAGTAGCTGCTCAAAGACTTATACTAAAGATTTGCTTTTGTGCGACCCAGCTGGTTGCCTGTTTAATTGGAGCGGCGAAAATGCATGCAGGTTTTTTGCCTTCTTTTTCGTGCCGCAACAGATCAAACATGCACGTGACCAGTTGAAGATGCATGCAAATTTTCTGCACTCTTTAAACGCTCTAACCGTGCCCGGTAAAAATATTAAGGGACACAAATTTTGTGGGCCGATGAATTGGTTTGAAGCTATTTCAAATTAGGCCTAGGGAGGTGGGAGGGGGGGGGGGGGGGAGAGAGAGGTGACCGTATGGTGTAGATTGTGTTTACCAAATTGCCTAACTGTAGCTTCGGTGGCTCGCATGTTGAAGCTAAACGGCAGGTAGAATCTCAGACAAACGCACGCGCGCAAATGCACACGCATACCCACGGACATACGCGACGGCGCCATAATGCGCTTTGTCAATTGCAAATTTGCCAAAGTGAAGAAACCCTTCTAAAGTAAAAAAAATGTATGGATGAAGAACACAAACAAACGAATGAGCTGCATGATCTCGTACTTAATAATGCCTAGAGGAATTTCAGGCCTCATCACACCGGTACTGCCAATTATTGAATCGTCACCTTCGAGAACCTCTTTGGCGCCGCGTCGTGCATCTTTATCGTCAGGCAGCACACCCGAGACGCCATTGAACGGTGAGTTGCACGAACGCACCCGAGCATCTATCTCTTTCGCCACCACTCCAACGACAACCCCTCTCAAGCATTTCTCTGTCCGTCCACAGCATATTCCACATCTCATCTACTCGCCAGTGACAGCTACACATATCAGTTCAACAACTGTTCGCATACCAATGCGAAATACATTGGCCTCGCGGACGTCAGGCCAAGGCCGAGGAGGTGACCGCAATGATTGGGCGCGGCGTTTCGAAATCGAAGAGTTCGACTCTGAAGAAGAGGGAGGGAAGAAAGGATCTGGAGAGCGGTTTGTGTGGTCAACACGAAGCACCACTCCTTTGCCATTTCAGATCATGCCGGTGACACCTGCACCACGAAGGTTTCATGTGAGCAAAACGACTACTACTGTATCGGCTGCTAACATATATGATCCAGCTCCAGTCATAGTCGGACGAACACATACCACATCAAAGTGGTGGCAACAGTCTGAAGTTGTTGATCCACGATGGTGGCATACTCGAGAGTTTGGATTTCGCACGACGACGCGTGCGGCAACGCGCGTGACTCCTCATCCTCGTTTGCATCCGGTCGCATCACTAACTAAGCTTTCTACAGACACTCTTTCTCTGTTCACCACCACAGCCACTACCACTATTGTTCGCGGCAACTTTCGATCGACGCCCTCACAGACCTCCATTACGCGAAAACCCGTCCATCAGTGGTCCCATTTCAATCAGACGTTATTGCATCCTCATAAATCACCACAAAGTCCACTTGATACTGGCAAATTTAATATCGAACGTACTTTTGATGATCATGTCCGTCAAATACAACGAGTAACTACAAGTGAAACGGCACTACTAACATTGCCACCGTTACGCGCCATAACACCGTTCAGTTATTTACCATTACTTGGTGGAACCTCGTCGGTAACACAGCGCATTCTCTCAAAACCAAAAACCACCGTAATGCCTATTGCTGCAACCCGTGCACCCACATCACCTTTTATTATTCCACCTGCATCGCCAAGGCCTTGGCCTACTACAACTGCACGTTTGATTTTTACACCATCACTGCCACCACAAACCTCTACTCAACCAACTGCGATCAGAATTACTACAAAGGTGACTCCAATGGTACAGTTTAATCAACCATCTACAACAACCGTATCGGCCGCTGACGATAAGATTCGTATTGCGGTCGAATATGATAATGATTATTTTGAAGATCTTTGGTCCGATATATCAGCACCACGCATTATTCTCAGTGAGGATATTCGTTCCTCCATTGCTACCAAGTCGGTAGTATCTTCCACAGCTGCAACTACACCACCAACAACAACAACGACAGCAACAACTGTGCAAGCGCAACGTGCAAATAATGTTGACCGTCATCAGAATGTTGAAACTGACTCTGAAAAAATTTTCACAGCAGCGTCTAAATCAGTGGCTATCAACATGAAAGAGGCAACATTGGCACCCGTGACGATTCCGACGACAAAGAAGAGTTCGTTGGCTGCGAAATACACGAACAGTCTTGGTAAGTATGACTGTCATAGAATTAACTGCTTCTGTAGCGCGTACGTAATCTCATCGATTTTGGTTTATTTTGTTCGAGTAATGTTGGCAAGTGATAGAGATCGGTTGTTTGGTAGAAGCGTGGTTAGCACGCGTAGCGGACTTGTGGAAGTAGCTGGCAGAACTATTTTTGCTTTACATATTCGATTTGTCGTTTTTTTAGGGAAATGAGGAGGTGGAATAAGGAAAGAGGAACGTGGGACCGGATCCTGAAGAAAGGCTAAAGTTTGATGTGGGAGGACGAAGTAATGCATGCTTAAGGATGTGATCCCTTTTCTTCGCAGCTGAATAGCTCGTTAACAGTTTTTTAAAGATGTCTTAATTAGTTTTCTGGCGATCCAGTGCACTTAAGTTTCAATTTTTTTTTTGCTTGGCCCTGTCTTGAGGATTTAATTATGTTTCAAGCGATACTGAGCAAATGAACGACAAAAAAAAAGAGAAGCCTACATTCTCTGAAGATTTCATCGCTCAGATTGAACCATTTTATGCGGAGAAAATTCCACAAATGGTAGTCATAATTGAGAAAACATTTCGGTGCAACTTTTTTTTTCCATATTTCTTTCTTTTTTTTTCAGCATTGAAGCATGGACTGTCGGTGCATGCTAAAAGTTCGTTTTGGTAGAAGAAATTTCCAATGATCCTTTAGAGCGTTTTAAAAATTCTTCACTGTTCATTTTCATTTCCAGTAATACCGAAATGTATTTATTAAAAGAAACTTTCAGACATAAAAAAAGGTAATTTTCTTCGTTTGCATTCACTCTTTAAAATGTGGATAGCAAAAAATTTCATAGAATAACGCTAATGTTTGTTATGATCAAAAATTGCTTACGGCTGTCTTTTTTTTTTAAATTTTAAAGAAGTTTTTTAATATCTTTGTCAGTTCGCTGACAGTTATTTCGAGAGATCTAAACTTTTTGCATATCTAGCGAAGAGATGATAAACTTCTGAAGAAATTTCGGACTTTCGCAAAGATTACTTGAAAACTTGATTGCATTGAATATTCAACTCGGAAAATTGATCCATAAGTTCCTGGAACTTTCGCAAATATTATTTGAAACTTCAGTGAAGGAGGGATCAATCCTATAGGAATGCATTACTTGAGTCCGCAGTCATGGGCAATTTAGGTAAGCGGTGATTACGTTCAGCTTTCTTATGTCGTATGGAAAAACAAACAAGCTTTGAGCTGTCGTGATAACTAAAACTAGTCTTCAAGTTGAGAAATTGATCTGTGTAAGTTAATGGTACTCTTATAAGTTATTGGCTGAGGGATTAAGATAAAAGAAACGTCAACGATCGTTTTATTGATCAATTGATCAAGGAAAGGTGTGTTGAATTGCCAGTGAAGGAATGAGTGAGTGGAGGAAGCCAAAAGTGAACATGAAAGAGGAGGCTTTGATTATGGCGCTGAAAATAGACGCTGAAATTGAAACGGTGAACAAAATCGAGCCATATGTTCACGCAATTCCATGCTTGTGTTAATTTTAAATTATAATCTATCTGCTGGAAGGTCTACCTACTACATATCGCATGAAGACAAATAATATCTGCTGCGCTTGTGGCCAGTGGCTGTATATGGAAGCTGGCATGGCCCGCACGGCTAACCCCAAGAATGACTGTGCCATTCTTTCGACTACCACCACCCAAATCGACTTTGCTGCCAGCTTCAATCAATTCATCGTCTCTTTCGACACCTTTCGTCATTTATGTATTTGTATTCGTCGCTGACATACATACATAACGCCTGATGTCTCGATAACTTTATGGGATTCTGAATCCGAATACGAATGATTTCACCATTTCACCACTCCACGAGGAGCAGATACGTTACGAGAAATGAATATCTGCTTTTATTCGACTTGGCACACTTCGTTCACTCTTTCCGCCAATGGCCATATTAACCGCCATTCCTTTCATACCTCTCTCTTTGCACCATTTATAATCACATCGATTTTCACTTTCCTAATCTCGTTCACAAATTTATTGCTTTTATCAATCAGCAATCGACTATTTTTTTAAAAATTTCAGTTTAATTTGTTTTGTTTGCTTCTAACCAAAGTCTTTTATCTTTCGCACAAACCGAAAATTATCAAGATTAATAACTTCTAA
>JPKZ01001845.1:148541-158744 GCA_000803305.1 Toxocara canis
GGGCGGGGGGGGGGGGGAGGGGGGGGGGGGAGAGAGAGGTGACCGTATGGTGTAGATTGTGTTTACCAAATTGCCTAACTGTAGCTTCGGTGGCTCGCATGTTGAAGCTAAACGGCAGGTAGAATCTCAGACAAACGCACGCGCGCAAATGCACACGCATACCCACGGACATACGCGACGGCGCCATAATGCGCTTTGTCAATTGCAAATTTGCCAAAGTGAAGAAACCCTTCTAAAGTAAAAAAAATGTATGGATGAAGAACACAAACAAACGAATGAGCTGCATGATCTCGTACTTAATAATGCCTAGAGGAATTTCAGGCCTCATCACACCGGTACTGCCAATTATTGAATCGTCACCTTCGAGAACCTCTTTGGCGCCGCGTCGTGCATCTTTATCGTCAGGCAGCACACCCGAGACGCCATTGAACGGTGAGTTGCACGAACGCACCCGAGCATCTATCTCTTTCGCCACCACTCCAACGACAACCCCTCTCAAGCATTTCTCTGTCCGTCCACAGCATATTCCACATCTCATCTACTCGCCAGTGACAGCTACACATATCAGTTCAACAACTGTTCGCATACCAATGCGAAATACATTGGCCTCGCGGACGTCAGGCCAAGGCCGAGGAGGTGACCGCAATGATTGGGCGCGGCGTTTCGAAATCGAAGAGTTCGACTCTGAAGAAGAGGGAGGGAAGAAAGGATCTGGAGAGCGGTTTGTGTGGTCAACACGAAGCACCACTCCTTTGCCATTTCAGATCATGCCGGTGACACCTGCACCACGAAGGTTTCATGTGAGCAAAACGACTACTACTGTATCGGCTGCTAACATATATGATCCAGCTCCAGTCATAGTCGGACGAACACATACCACATCAAAGTGGTGGCAACAGTCTGAAGTTGTTGATCCACGATGGTGGCATACTCGAGAGTTTGGATTTCGCACGACGACGCGTGCGGCAACGCGCGTGACTCCTCATCCGCGTTTGCATCCGGTCGCATCACTAACTAAGCCTTCTACAGACACTCTTTCTCTGTTCACCACCACAGCCACTACCACTATTGTTCGCGGCAACTTTCGATCGACGCCCTCACAGACCTCCATTACGCGAAAACCCGTCCATCAGTGGTCCCATTTCAATCAGACGTTATTGCATCCTCATAAATCACCACAAAGTCCACTTGATACTGGCAAATTTAATATCGAACGTACTTTTGATGATCATGTCCGTCAAATACAACGAGTAACTACAAGTGAAACGGCACTACTAACATTGCCACCGTTACGCGCCATAACACCGTTCAGTTATTTACCATTACTTGGTGGAACCTCGTCGGTAACACAGCGCATTCTCTCAAAACCAAAAACCACCGTAATGCCTATTGCTGCAACCCGTGCACCCACATCACCTTTTATTATTCCACCTGCATCGCCAAGGCCTTGGCCTACTACAACTGCACGTTTGATTTTTACACCATCACTGCCACCACAAACCTCTACTCAACCAACTGCGATCAGAATTACTACAAAGGTGACTCCAATGGTACAGTTTAATCAACCATCTACAACAACCGTATCGGCCGCTGACGATAAGATTCGTATTGCGGTCGAATATGATAATGATTATTTTGAAGATCTTTGGTCCGATATATCAGCACCACGCATTATTCTCAGTGAGGATATTCGTTCCTCCATTGCTACCAAGTCGGTAGTATCTTCCACAGCTGCAACTACACCACCAACAACAACAACGACAGCAACAACTGTGCAAGCGCAACGTGCAAATAATGTTGACCGTCATCAGAATGTTGAAACTGACTCTGAAAAAATTTTCACAGCAGCGTCTAAATCAGTGGCTATCAACATGAAAGAGGCAACATTGGCACCCGTGACGATTCCGACGACAAAGAAGAGTTCGTTGGCTGCGAAATACACGAACAGTCTTGGTAAGTATGACTGTCATAGAATTAACTGCTTCTGTAGCGCGTACGTAATCTCATCGATTTTGGTTTATTTTGTTCGAGTAATGTTGGCAAGTGATAGAGATCGGTTGTTTGGTAGAAGCGTGGTTAGCACGCGTAGCGGACTTGTGGAAGTAGCTGGCAGAACTTATTTTTGCTTACATATTCGATTTGTCGTTTTTTTAGGGAAATGAGGAGGTGGAATAAGGAAAGAGGAACGTGGGACCGGATCCTGAAGAAAGGCTAAAGTTTGATGTGGGAGGACGAAGTAATGCATGCTTAAGGATGTGATCCCTTTTCTTCGCAGCTGAATAGCTCGTTAACAGTTTTTTAAAGATGTCTTAATTAGTTTTCTGGCGATCCAGTGCACTTAAGTTTCAATTTTTTTTTTTGCTTGGCCCTGTCTTGAGGATTTAATTATGTTTCAAGCGATACTGAGCAAATGAACGACAAAAAAAAAGAGAAGCCTACATTCTCTGAAGATTTCATCGCTCAGATTGAACCATTTTATGCGGAGAAAATTCCACAAATGGTAGTCATAATTGAGAAAACATTTCGGTGCAACTTTTTTTTTCCATATTTCTTTCTTTTTTTTTCAGCATTGAAGCATGGACTGTCGGTGCATGCTAAAAGTTCGTTTTGGTAGAAGAAATTTCCAATGATCCTTTAGAGCGTTTTAAAAATTCTTCACTGTTCATTTTCATTTCCAGTAATACCGAAATGTATTTATTAAAAGAAACTTTCAGACATAAAAAAAGGTAATTTTCTTCGTTTGCATTCACTCTTTAAAATGTGGATAGCAAAAAATTTCATAGAATAACGCTAATGTTTGTTATGATCAAAAATTGCTTACGGCTGTCTTTTTTTTTTAATTTTAAAGAAGTTTTTTATTATCTTTGTCAGTTAGTTCGCTGACAGTTATTTCGAGAGATCTAAACTTTTTGCATATCTAGCGAAGAGATGATAAACTTCTGAAGAAATTTCGGACTTTCGCAAAGATTACTTGAAAACTTGATTGCATTGAATATTCAACTCGGAAAATTGATCCATAAGTTCCTGGAACTTTCGCAAATATTATTTGAAACTTCAGTGAAGGAGGGATCAATCCTATAGGAATGCATTACTTGAGTCCGCAGTCATGGGCAATTTAGGTAAGCGGTGATTACGTTCAGCTTTCTTATGTCGTATGGAAAAACAAACAAGCTTTGAGCTGTCGTGATAACTAAAACTAGTCTTCAAGTTGAGAAATTGATCTGTGTAAGTTAATGGTACTCTTATAAGTTATTGGCTGAGGGATTAAGATAAAAGAAACGTCAACGATCGTTTTATTGATCAATTGATCAAGGAAAGGTGTGTTGAATTGCCAGTGAAGGAATGAGTGAGTGGAGGAAGCCAAAAGTGAACATGAAAGAGGAGGCTTTGATTATGGCGCTGAAAATAGACGCTGAAATTGAAACGGTGAACAAAATCGAGCCATATGTTCACGCAATTCCATGCTTGTGTTAATTTTAAATTATAATCTATCTGCTGGAAGGTCTACCTACTACATATCGCATGAAGACAAATAATATCTGCTGCGCTTGTGGCCAGTGGCTGTATATGGAAGCTGGCATGGCCCGCACGGCTAACCCCAAGAATGACTGTGCCATTCTTTCGACTACCACCACCCAAATCGACTTTGCTGCCAGCTTCAATCAATTCATCGTCTCTTTCGACACCTTTCGTCATTTATGTATTTGTATTCGTCGCTGACATACATACATAACGCCTGATGTCTCGATAACTTTATGGGATTCTGAATCCGAATACGAATGATTTCACCATTTCACCACTCCACGAGGAGCAGATACGTTACGAGAAATGAATATCTGCTTTTATTCGACTTGGCACACTTCGTTCACTCTTTCCGCCAATGGCCATATTAACCGCCATTCCTTTCATACCTCTCTCTTTGCACCATTTATAATCACATCGATTTTCACTTTCCTAATCTCGTTCACAAATTTATTGCTTTTATCAATCAGCAATCGACTATTTTTTTAAAAATTTCAGTTTAATTTGTTTTGTTTGCTTCTAACCAAAGTCTTTTATCTTTCGCACAAACCGAAAATTATCAAGATTAATAACTTCTAAGTGCTTAAGTTTATCAAAAATGTATCGTTGTTATTAGCAATCACTGTGTTTCCTTTTCTCAATAATACTTTTATTCTAAGGCGCTTACAGTAAATTTTTGCTACTTTAGTAACTAACTTTATAATTTTTATAGTTTGAGTTTTCTTCATCGATCAACCATTACGTATGCCATACGGGCATAGTGTCACTTCCGTGTAGGATGGGAGTATTTATAGGGGAAAAAATGTATCTCGTCTAATAGTGGCGTAAGCGAAAACATTTCAGCTTCATTTATTGGCGAAATTTATACGAACGAGACGGGGGGAAAAAAACGCCGCAAATTTTATTGTTTAGCAAAAAAACTTTTCCCCCTTTGCATGAATGTTTTGCACGCTTTGTTTTGCGCAAAATGATTTCGCCTATTAGTGGTGCTTTTGTTTACAACCGTTTGGGCTTTTCTAACTAATACAACTGTGGTAGGGTTTACTCGCTCCCGGAACTATAGTAAATTTGATCATCTATCCTCCCCCCCCCCCGCCTCACGGTGCTATCCCTTTCCGCCATTAAACCTTACTTTTACAGCAATTAATTAATGAAAAAGTCGTATGCATCCAACGTAATTAGGGGCAGTGAACCAATGAGCATCTCGTGCGGCATTTAGCGCCACTCACTCATGCCAATACGAAACATGCTATGGGATTCCAGATTCCGCAAACATGGAGCGTAGTTTATCCTGAAGTTCGAGAGGACATAACTATGAACGGATTGAATTACACAGTTATATCTCTAAGAGGGTTTTAACGTCTTCAAAATTCAGCAAGTGAGGAAGGGGGAGGGGGAGTCCCAACCTTCTCTCCCCCACCATATATCTTCACATTTATGAATAGGGTAAATGATGACTGCAAATGCGTCAAGCATTTGCAGCAATAGGAAATTCATTTAAACTTTATAGGAGCGGAACATCGCTACAAGCCTGAGCATACGCACGTAACGTCGGTTGCGGTATTGACGACAAGGCATCGTGCCAGAACAACGTTGGCTAGCCACACCGTTTATGCAGTCAGGCCGACCACCCCTATGGGCGATATTATGACCTCTACTTCGAAGGTATATCAATGATACCAACTTTGCTTATCTCATAAGCGAAATGGTGAGCCGATTAGCGGATTGAAGCCGTCTCATTTTGATGTGACCAGGACAAAGCCTTTTTCTAATTGTTTGGTCAGAAATTCATGTTTTTGTAAATAAAAAAGGTTTTCAACTTATGAGTGTCAATAAATTACGGATTAAACTCTCTATCGTTAGTAATGCGTATTTCACTGTCCTCAGATTTTCTAATTTTGGTGTCAATCGCCCTTCCGTTTTCTTAGTCACCCATAGCGGCAAGCCAATCTTTTGGCAATCCTTGGTGTGCTAATGGGCCAACCGGTAATAAAGAACCAGACTGGCATCGTCACAGGCGTCAATAACAAATCGATAGCGTCAATTGCGTTAGCTACCAGAGCAGGCTTCAAAAAAAAACCTATCTCCTTCTTCTTGCACCTCGACATTATCCGAACTCTCGAATACCTTTGCCTTCCTTCCTTCCCTCCACTGTACTCTCCTTCCCACCTCCCCCCCCGATAGGCAACATTCATAGGGGACCGAAATCATGTATATATCATGTTTGCCAAGCAAAAGCTGTTCTATCCTCGGAATTTTTAGATGAATTCAAAAGCATTACCCGTGCAAACGGGCAACGTCTCCCAGTAGAATTTTGAAGCCGATTTTCTTTTGCTTCAACGGCGAGCATTTTTTATTTTGAAGCCGGGAAATTTATGCCATTTTTGTCATCTTACACTACAGTTTACATTTAAATATATGATTTTAGTTTTCCTAGCCTACATATTCGCAGTTGGCTTTCGAAGGTAATTTTAGGGTCCTGCGATTCCGACAGATTTCCCGCGAACTGCACTCATTTCAATCGCATCGCTGTCGGTCATTATTATCATTGCGATTGTCGTCTTCTGCGTATTCAGGTCTGTTTTGTTTTCTTTACGTCTAACAGTTAGATGCGTTTATGGGGAATTCGATAAAGATATAAAACGGATATTTTAATAAGCCTTTTCATTTGAAAAAAAAAAAGCCCTTTACGCATATTTAAATTTTTTTTATTCAAGTTTTACCGTCTCTTTTCAATTGTATTCTTGAAATTATCTCTGTATACGTATACGTTACGCTTCCGAGTTATACACATGCCGAATTATAAGCATGTATATAACTCGGGAATGGCTTAATGTCTAACTTAATTGAAAACGTCTCTCGAGATTTTAATCTCGACGAAAAGTATCGTTTCGGCTTCTCCAATTTTCCTTAAGAACTAACTCGGTATTGCTATGTTCACTGTGTTCCGCTGACTTCGTTGCCAAATTGTTGGCTTACCACTGTCGTATCGTCATGTTTCGCGATTCTATTTTTATTATTGCAGTGCATATTTTGCTGTGTTTTATCGATCTTTTACTCAATGTTTTAATTATACATAAATTATTTTATCATGAGGGCACAGCTAGAAGACTTACCTTCCTTATTATCTGCATATGTATGCGAACAAACGACCGGGCTGCTCTTTTGAATTTCTTATTCTTATTCTTACCGCTCTGGCGATGTCTCGAAGTTACCGAGGCATCGTACGTCGAGCACAACCAGCGCTTTGGCTGTTGTAGCTAGTTATTAAGTACCATCCGCTAGCTGGACTGTCAGTGGTATGGTGGGAAGCAATCGGGAATCGAACCCTGGTTTCCCCGCAATAATAATAATAGTTAATAATAATAGTAATAACAGTAATAATAATAGTTGATAATAACAGTAAGTAATAATAAGCAATGACAATAATAATAATAATTAATAACAAAAATAATAACTAATAATTAATAATAATAGTAATAAATAATAATAATAATCTCATGAAAAGCAAAGAGCGGGAAGCAATCGGGAATCGAACCCTGGTCTCCCCGCATGCGAAGCGCGGGCTCTACCATTGAGCTACTGCCGCATTTTCATTGAACTTAGAGGCAAGAAAATAAAACAAATGTGTCGAAGAGCGAAATTTCCTACGAAATTGATGATTTCGGTCGCTGAAACGCAAGAAATACGGATTTGCCACTAAACGTAATATTCATCACAATATAAAATATATAGCCATATCGCTGAAATTATTTCAGTTATTTTCCTGAAAGCTATTATAAAATAAAATGAAGAGAAAACGAGTAATGCAAAAAGTTTAAGGTGCCGACAAAGTGGGCCTTCAACGGATCAATACCCAATGGTATGCAATGGTAAACAGTCTGGATATGCGCCGATCCCAACCGAAATGTCTCCTCAAATGGTTCATCATGATCCGCATCATATGGCACAACCGGTCGCCGGTCCTTTCTTGCAGGCCCGTGTCAACCAGCTCAATGGTTATCAGCCAATCAAAGGTGCTGTAATACCGAATGGGAGTGGCGTAAAAAATAGTAACGGTATGTCGAATGGGAGGAAAAAAGAATTTAAGGAATGGTATGTGTAATAGGAATATCGTATTCATCTCCCTTTTATGATTCTCATGTATCATAAAATTCATGATCACAAACACCTGTTTTCCTCCGATAGCACATTTTGACGTTGTTGGTTGGTACCGAAGATCTTAGGTAATTTTAACAAAGATTCAAAGTAACTTGAACGCTCAAACAGAATTGCTTAATTTCTTAGAACTTTCATCAATAACCAATATAAGGAGGCCGTTTAATGGTTATACGTTAGTTGTATTCATAAAGTAATTTTACTTCCTTTCATTATTCTGACGTGGTTGAGGCGAGTGCGTTGGGGAACTTTTAATTTCTATATGAAAATATTTTTCGCGTCATCCAACATCATTACTCTATGATGTTTGGTAATTCAAACGTATCCGCAAGCAGGCTTAATGGCTGAGAAATATGCGTGTTGCATCTTATAATAGGTTACTAAGGATGGACTACGCACAAGTAATATATTCTAGGTAAGTCACACTTGTAAGTGGTTAAACGATCAGAGTATATTGTTGCGCATTTTGCTCTTTTATTTTTCACCCTTTTTTCTAAGGGGGAAAAAATGTGTACACGGAGGAAAATGGTGTACTCTTTGTTTATTGCTCATATATGTCGAAGCTTATTTATTTGATAACCGTTTTAATCGTAATTCATACCTCTAACGAGGGAGCATTTATCCTAGTCAAAGTGAGCAAATCATATTTTAAAAATATTATTGGAAATCGAAATATTCTTCGTTCTTCAAAGAGATCAAGGAAAAACACTTTTGATTTTACGGGGAAAAAAATCAAGAGGGTGGCAAAGAAGTTTCTAGAATTTCCAATCTTGATCGCATCAAGGGAGAGCAAAAATATGAAATTGATCAACTCAATTTTAAATACGCATAAAATCGATTTATCGCATAGAATCGCCGAAAGATGCAATACTGTACATGAGAGCTCAATTAGTAATTTGTCGAAGCTTTATGACATTTTATGGGTGGCAATAGCTGAGTGGTAGAGTTCCTGCTTCATATGCGGGAAGACATGCGTTTGATTCCCGGCTGCTTTCCCAACGGATCGCCAGCAGGCTGACCACTAGGCGTCCGGAAACTGGTCATAACAATCATGCGTGGGTATGGTTGTCAGCTGCATCGATACGGGAATCGATCAAATTACAGCTGCCTTTGCATCCCTTATGACATTTTAGTTACTTCGAGATATGAGTAATGTTTACTAACATTTCTTGATTTAGTTCAGCGGCACAAACTAGTCGCCATCTGATCGAACGTTTTTTGAAAATGATTTTTTTTCCTATTTTTAATCACCACCACTTCATATCAATTCGTTCTTTATAAGTCTTCCTTTCGTACACGTTTATGCATCGTTACTCTTTCCTCCTTTCTAAGTGTTCTAATTTTGTTTGTTTTGTTTTTATTTTCTTTTTTGATCTATTCTTGTTTATTGTGTTATGAGTTGCTGAAAAATTAATTAAACTAAGCAATTAGTTAACTTAATTGAATTGGAATATTGCCAAATTTTATCTATACCTACCAGTATGGTGATTAGGGATTTCGAATATGACGCTTAATTATGTATAGTCACAAAAAAAAATTCTTTTCTTTTTCTAGAAACTCCTACGTTGATATGACGCATTCGAAAATGCTATTGGCACGTGAGTTGTTTTGCTGATTAAAATTTATTCTTATCAGCGTAATCATTTTGTACTTCGCTAGCATCAGGACGTTAAAACAGTCGCATATATTACGCGCAACTTCGTCAAGCATTCTGATGCGATATTTTTCTTTAATCATATAGTTATTAAAGAAAAATTGTTTGTTTTTCCTACTGTAACTCTCTAATTAATCAAAACTGTCTAATTAGTCTAATTAACCAAAAAACTGCAAGAGGTTGCTTGATGAAGTTATGTGGTTCATTTGGTGGTTGTTGCAAGTCGATGAAGTCCATGACGCTAGTTGAAGTGCAGAAAGACGCAAAACAACTCATATAAATTCGACGTTAGTGATCGTTCGCCAAGGGGATGGTGTTCGGCCTATCGTTTTAGTTGAGAAACCTGCTTTCTCATTCTTCGTAATATAGCTTTCCCTTACGATGTTATATGAGAAAATAAGTGTTACGCATAAAGATCGCCCAGTTTTGCTTCGGAAGTTGTCGATACATCTAATAAGGCTTTGAATAAATGAACTGATAATACTAGAACAGATATCCGATCAGTCATTTAGATAGTCTCCAAAGTTATTTATCGTCTTTGCAACTAACTATCCGTTCGTAAAATATTTTTAGGAAGTTTTCTATGAATCTTTGAGTTGATTAATGAGCCATTCCCGTAAAACTATAAAGGCTTGCATAACCATACGCAATGGAAGAGAAAGCTAAGAGAAAACTTTATACGCCTAAATTAAGTCAGAGGATCCTCCAAGTTAGTGTTATTATTGCGTAATAAAATTAAATTCAATTTTAACCATAAAATATTAATGAATAGCCGTTTGAAATGTCCCTGTTCTTCCTTAGTAAAATTCTGTGTTACGTCCTAAGCAATGAATGCCCTACTTTTGCCTATTGCCGGTTAAAGGAGGGGG
>JPKZ01001845.1:168838-191493 GCA_000803305.1 Toxocara canis
ATAAATCGTTGCATACTCCGTTGCGAGCATCAGTTTTAAAACTTTTTTGAAAACTTTTTTGGTTTTAAAACAACTTGAAAACTTTGAAAACTTGAAAACTTTGAAAACTTGTGCTATAAATCGTTGCATACTCCATTGCGAGCATCAGAGTTTTAAAACTTTTTTGAAAACTTTTTTGGTTTTGAAACTTTCTGAAAACTTTTTGAAAACTTTGAAAACTTGAAAACTTTTGAAAACTTTTTAAAACTTTTTTGGAAGCATGAGAAATGGATAAAACGTCGACTATGTAGAAGAAAGCAGAAATTTTCAGTGGAGCTCATTCTTCCGTCTTGTTAAGTAACTGGAAACGGAAAGCTTCAAAGAATCTCTTTGCTCTTTCGTCTCCTTATATAGTTTTGGCTTCTATCAATACGATCCTTCCATGTGCTCTGAACTTATCAAGCTATTGTTGTACACCTCATGTGCTCTCACTTGTACTTGTTACTTTGACTCGATCGTGAAGCTTTTTTACTTACTCTTAAGCAGCTGTAGTATGAAGATTGCTTAGCATAGTGACTGTTGACTTAGTAAGGAATGGTACTCTTTTCTAGTCCAGCTTATAAGGTCGTCATTTTTTATAGACATTTCAAAGCAAATCGTTCGCTAACAGAATCGCTCACTTTGATGAAATTTTTCAGCTAAAGGTCATAGACATTTTTCAATCATTGTCGCGTTTCGCTCATCTTCCGGCCTTCAAAACAGATTTTCTTCAAGGGAGCTACGGCATTTTAATCCATTTATATCAGCAGCATATCACTTACCAGCAACATTCATTATATCAGTATCACTTTAATCCATTTATATCAGCAACATACCACTTATCAGCAACATCCACATATATCAGTACCACTTTAATCCATTTATATCAGCAACATATCACTTATCAGCAACATCCATTCGTATCAGTACCACTTAAATCCATTTATACCAGCAGCACGCCACTTATCAGCAACATTCATTATATCAGTATCACTTTAATCCATTTATATCAGCAACATACCACTTATCAGCAACATCCACATATATCAGTACCACTTTAATCCATTTATATCAGCAACATATCACTTATCAGCAACATCCATTCGTGTCAGTACCACTTAAATCCATTTATACCAGCAGCACGCCACTTATCAGCAACATCCACATATATCAGTACCACTTTAATCCATTTATATCAGCAACGTATCACTTATCAGCAACATCCATTCGTATCAGTACCACTTAAATCCATTTATATCAGCAGCACGCCACTTATCAGCAACATCCATTATATCAGTACCACTTTAATCCATTTATATCAGCAACATACCACTTATCAGCAACATCCATTATATCAGTACCACTTTAATCCATTTATATCAGCAACATACCACTTATCAGCAACATCCATTATATCAGTACCACTTTAATCCATTTATATCAGCAGCACACCACTTATCAGCAACATCCATATATATCAGTACCACTTTAATCCATTTATATCAGCAACATATCACTTATCAGCAACATCCATTCATATCAGTACCACTTAAATCCATTTATATCAGCAACATACCACTTATCAGCAACATCTGTTTCTATCAGTACCACCCTAATTCATTTATACCAGCAATATACCACTATCTTTGCAAACTGCAAGTGCACAAGAACTGAGTGGGATTTCTTGATTTGAGATTTCATGATGAGTTTCTACCTTGTTATCATTTTGTTTCATACTGTTCAATCATTCATTAAGTAAAATTTTCTCTCCGAATAGAATTTCTCCATTAAATCGAGCAAATTCAAGAGCATTTTTTAAGGATGCCAAATATTCACTTCCTGAAAATTCTGTTACCCATCTTTAAAACATCTTTATATGCTATACCGCTTTCAGTGCATGAATGTACTATGTCTTGTCTCACTTCCCTACGCCTACCCAAGAGTATGATCTGCTTGCTTGCAAAGCTTTTCTTCGATTTCGACGAGCAGATGCATTTAATTTTTTCGCTCAATATCGGCCAAGAGTTAAGTCTTTTTTTTTCTCCTTTTATCCTTTTCTCGGCTGCACTTTGAATAGCTTGTTTTTTTTTCGTTACTTTTTCTGATTCCCTTTCATTTACATTGACGTCTTCTGTCGACTACTTTTCTCGACTGCTTCCTCGCATCGTTTTGTAATTGAAGCAACGAAAGAGAAATCATTCAAATAGACCTCTCTATTTTCGTTTCTACAAAAAAGTTCGCCGCTTTTTTAAAGTGCGATGACGTTGACGTACATTTCAACTAATCGGATCTAGTGATCATTTGGGAGCGTCGAATGTTCTATGCCGTCAAAAATACAAATCTTTTTAATCCTTTCAAATATTCTATTTCAAATTTTGAATGCTCGGTGAGCTTGAATATTCGTTTCAATTTTGAAGAATATCACCATTTTTTTCTCGAGAATATTATGGCTGATATTCCGTTTGGTAATCATATCCAAACCAAACTGACGAGTTCGGTTTGGATGTGATTACCAAACGTAGTAATGGTATCAACTTAGTAGTGGTATAAAATCATATTTGCAAACCATTTTCATTATGTCATATAATATCGTCTTTATATAACATTTGTTAGATCCATTTTCATTGTCTTTATAACAAACCATTTTCTTAGTGTTATTCGCATAATTCCCAAGCAACATCACAACCGCACAATGGTCGTTTTATATGCAGAGCTATGAAATATGTTTTTTTTTTGCGTACGATTTAGGTTTACTTCTGTGGGTGAATATCACCATAGTTTTTATTCCTGTTTTTTTTTTTCAGTGGATATCAGCAGTGTTATGATTCCCGGATATACTTCTTTTTCGAGTATCTACTTCACCTGAAGCCATTCCTTTTGCAAACACATTTAGTTAGACTTAATTGATTTTTTTGTTAGCTGTATACAGCCATATAGTTATATATACTTAGGGCTTTTAAAACTCAGTTTACATTTGCAGTGTGTTTTCGTTTGTTTTTTTTTGTTTTTTCGCTGGGACCAGTTATTTGATATGTTCTTTCGCAGTCTCCATCCCTTTTCGGATCATCCGCTGAACCAATTAACCGTTTGAACACTGCGATATTCACTAATTTAAACTAATATCACTGATATCAGTTTAAGTTAATGAACTAAGATCAACAAGTGATATCAGTTTTTCTTAATTGTAACCACATATATTCATTTATCTCCACTCATTATCAGTCATTTTACGCAAATCCAAACAAGTAATTCCGCCAACGATGTACTTCTACGGGTAGTAGTGTTAAATTTCGATGTTTGCACAGTATTCTTCCAATGAGCGTAAGAGAGTGCGTCATTCTCGTCGCGTGATCGGGCATCATTAAATCGCACAGATACGCCTCATGGCTTCAACATCCCTTGCTAGCAGCTTTTATACTCTTCTCGTATTCAAAATCTCGTTTCTTTGAAACATTGCTTACGGTTTGCTATCATCACTCCGCAACGGCTATCCAAAAATCAAAAATAGTGTAAAACGAAAACAACTGATCGGCTGAATGGTTAAAACGATTGAGCAGTTCGATTTGATCTTTGTTTGAGTTCTGTACGAGAAGCGTTTCGTAAAATCGTTTTAGGGGGGATTGCTGTATGTAAAGGCTAATAATAACTTTAATGAAGAATATGAGAGCATTGTGCCCGTTTGATGTCTTTTCAAAGAACCCCTCAACGGTCGCTTGGAACACACAAGAATTTTATTTGATAAGTGCATAAGGATGTTTCGAATGCCGGTTTTTATCAATGTGCGTTATCTTGTGAAAGCGCGCTATTGGGGATTAAAGCGTGGTATTAGAATGTGAAAGATGTGCGCTCAAAATTTCCAAAATTTCTACTTTTATTAAAATTGCTTTTTTCTTTTCTTATCTTATCTTATCTTATCTTTTCTTTTCTTTTATTTTTGAATTTTTTTGGCTCAACAATATACTTTCGGTTTTGTTGGTTTGTAATTCGTTTTGAGCCCTATGGCAATAAATTTTCGGAATAACTAATGAGATAAGAAACTGCAATTTTGAAGTGCCCTAGGGTTATGCGCATCGTTCCAATACAATCAATTTGTGTGACATGTGTCCGTTTGCGATGGTGCTCCCTAGTGCTCATCACTTTTCGGGATGCCGGTGGTCTTTTAGTCTCATGGGATCTAGCTACTAGTTCCACTTTCCGTTGATGCCATCAGTGATGCACGCTTTCGTTGAACGCCTATTTTATTCGTTCTTTTTTTTGAGCTTTGAAAAGTGGACATATACAAAATGAAAACAGCAAATGCCGTTTCGAGATCTCAAATAAAAAGTCAAACATGGGCATGTGTAGAAAAAATCTTCATCAGTTTTTGTGGAATAAAGGGCAACTAACTATATGTGGAGTCAACATAGCAACTAAAACAATGGTTTTGCTTTGCTACAGTAATTGCTGTCATTGCTCAAATTTCCCTCCCACAAAAATATACGACCTAAGTTTAATTAGTAACCAATTTTTTTCTCGTTGTTCAAGTCCAAAAAACTTAGATTTTTGGCTTTTTCGAGGGTTTTCGAGGACTACTGTGTCTTCGATGCTGTTGTTGATGAGATTTTGCCCATATTCAAAACCCAATAAGACTGAGATCTTTTCAACGATATCTCAACCGTAGCGAGAACAACGCGAGGTCAAAGGCCATAAAATTTGCATTTTTTTTCGGTCAAAATGAGAAAATTGAAAATATATTTTTGTTGCCCATTTTAATCGTTGTAGACTTTCTTGGATGAGTTCGAAGTGATACCGAATGACATTTTATTGAATCTCTTTGCCAAAACGCTGTATGCCGTACCGTATAGGAAACTCTTTTGTTTTCATTCAACAGATATCACTTCGTGTAGCAGTGGGTTTTTTTTGCTTACTTTTCGCTGTCACTTTTAATGAAAACGGGCGTGCTTTTTAACAAAGCCAGTTCAATGTTGTTCAACAAAACGTGTTTCCGACAGCTGTGCCATCTCTGCATACATTTGACCTCACAAATGTGACAGAAACATCTTCAGCCATACAACATTCACTAGCGCCAAAAAAGTGTTACGAATAATTCATGAGCCGTACAACGCTGTTTCCGAACGTCTAGGAAGAGAGAGAGAGAGAGAGAGCTTCCAGAGATTTTAATACCCTTCTGAGGTTTTTGTGTTGGGGATACGGATATCTCTGTTCTGTAAGTTGCATAATGATAAATAAACAAATATGTGGTAGAAATGTAGTTGACGAGCACTAGTTAAGCAAATAACGAACCTTATTTACTCGACGTTCCACCACTATGTACGCCGTCATCATGGATACATAGAGCGGAAAAGAAAGCAGTCTCAACTGAAAGGAACGAAGATCTGAACCTTAAGTATCGCAAAAGAGACGCTCGTCAGTAGCAATATGAGTGTATAGCATTGATGAGGTTGTACTGGAAATATAATTGCTATTTCTCTTACAAGCGCCATCCTTCCGAGGCGATCATCGTAGTTTCACGGCTCTTTTGAAGTAAATAATCTAGCTGCTATAAATGTAAATAATCTACAAGTGATAACTACGCTTAACGAATCATCTCTACACCGCAAACTGCTGAAAGGCGATGGTAATGGTAAGCTAGAGCAAATTTTAAAGCGGAAAAAGAATGTGCCTCACCTTTGCTTGTTCGCTAATCATGGTCAAAGAGGGCGCGCAGAAATTAAATAGCGCTTAGGACGGTATTAAAGGGGGTGGAATTTTAAAAACAAAAACTATGGGCCAATTTTTGATGGATTAAAGCGTTTCTTCGCTATCACGGGAAGCTTTTGCAAGGCGATGACAAAAAGTTTACCCGCAAAGGAATAGGAGAATACCCGCAAAGAATTAAAGCGATAACCGGAGCTTACAACTACGCTATTCAAATCTGGCTGACAATATGATGACACTTTTTGTGTGTCTAGCATTCGCACTTCATGCTCGTAGGATTCTTTTAAAATGCTTGAATTTCTTTAAAGCTTGCCCCATCGTTAGTTCATATTTTATCACGTTTTTAAACTATGAGTTTACCCACGGGAAAGGCACTACCCATAGGATGGGCACTTTTTATTCGATGTGAATGAATGGAGTGGTTCTCGGAGCTTAATCTTTACAATATCCTCACTGTTACCCAGTCATAACGTTTTATGGAATGTTCGTCGAAACCACATGCTCACTTAGCAAGTTTTGGCTCACCATAATCGGTCTCGTTTTAAATGCGATCCACGTTTTCGTTTTTTGTGTTCATCTCGTTAGTGCACTCCGCCGTATACACACAACCAAATGTTTCGCACACTAACCGCATTAGGGGATTGCCTACAACGTACGTGAATGCTGCTGCTCTGCACTTTAGAACATCCTTTGAAACGTTCTGTGTATTTCGTCTCTAAACAAAAAAAATAAAAACCGGGAGCGAGGATGCCTAAATGTTTTTATCACTTTTCCAGTTTTGTCATAAAATTTTTAGATGTGAGAAAAAAACCTAAAAATGCAACCATATATAACCTTGACTTGACGAAAAAACGTTTTGCTCTAGCCTGCACTTGTGCAACTATTGCGCCCTTTGGTTTTCTTTATAGCACTCGCATTGCTGATTCACCTCTTAAAAAATTATCGAAACTTACGTGAACTGATTATGTTTTGAAATACTAAGGTATATATTTTTATGTAATAAGACATTGTAGTTTATGTGGTACTCAGGGTAATTGAGTTGACTAGAGTATGAATTGCATAAAATTCGATCACAATGACCGCAATACTTCTACGCATATGAACAACGCCTTATAATTATGTCAAAGAGAAAGCTTATTTAAAAAACCGATTTGGAGACCTGTTTTGAGCGCTCTATCGCTGCGGTTACTTTTTTTTCCCAACTTGTTCTAAATAAAACCGAACAAATGAGTCGGATTTCAACGAGAACATGTTCTTAAAGATAACTATACCATGGTATAACGACTAGGAATAGGTGTGAGCCGAGACATTGGAAAAAGAGTACAAAAGCGCCTAATGGATTTCGCAATCCTATGAACTTTTATGTCCTTTTTTGGATTGTACAAGAAATGGAAATTCGTTAGTGAAGAATTATTCTTCGGGTTCAAAAGAACTAATGTTTGCTATGATGGTGTTTAAAATAATCGCATATTCATTATAGGTTTTCGTAAGTAGGATGCTGAAAATGTTCCTTTTTGTATAAAATCACAAAGGGTCGCGAATTTTGGCTGCATTTTGTCTTTCGATGGCAGCATTTTGTCATTAGGTGGCAGCATTTTGCCTTTCGATGGCAGCATTTTGTCTTTAGATGGCAGCATTTTGTCTTTCGATGGCAGCATTTTGTCTTTAGATGGCAGTATTTTGTCTTTAGATGGCAGCGTTTTGTCTTTAGATGGCAGCATTTTGTCGTTAGATGGCAGCATTTTGCCTTTCGATGGCAGCATTTTGACTTTAGATGGCGGCATTTTGTCTTTAGATGGCAGCATTTCGTCTTTAGATGGCAGCATTTCGTCTTTAGATGGCGGCATTTTGTCTTTAGAGCCGTAAGGCGGTCTTTGAAATGATATGATCGTTACACGTTCGAAACACCATTGTTTTTGGTGGACACAAAAGGAACATAACGGTTTTGTGTGTTCATATCAGCGAGATCAATGCATTGTTTTCCGCCGTTTTGTACGCACTTATTTATGCCTTTAATCTTGTCAACCTAAGTGGGACAATTTTGTCGCACGACCATTGACTTCGTTTCTCGACTTGTAAGCGTTAGCAAGCGATTTGCTTCAGACAGCATTTGCGAATCTTGTTAGCCATAATAAATTTGGTCGTCTTTTAGCAGCTTCCTTTTTCTTCTGATACGTCTCTCAGGACTAGTATTCGTCCAACAACCAAAAAAAGCTTATAATGGAGGTGGAGGGGCGAGGGGGGGAGGAGGACGGGGAGGTGTGGAGCGGATAGGGTAGTTGGTATAATAATATTTGCATTAGCGGCATTATATGCTCTTCAAGAAAACTGCAATGAAAGCGTTCTCCAATTGAGGCTCTACGATTCCGTAATGTTTGTCTTTGGCCGCCCAAATTGTTTAAACGCTTCTTAAAGTGTGTTTCGCCTTTCTCAACATAATTCTAAACTGCTCAAAAGTGCAAGTAGCTGTAATAGCGGCATCATGGGTCTCGAAGCGGTATCCAAGAAAATCTAATAGCGTATTGTAGTATAGAATCTTTTTTTGCCTATTGCAATCAAATTCTTTTTAGAATTCTTTCGCAAAAGAATACGCTGCTAAACTTTAGCTACAAAACTCACATGTCTTGTAATGGAGGGAAGGGTGGAAAGTATGGAAAGGCAATAGAATGGTTTCCTTTACTTCACATCAAGTTCACCATCTCAACATTTTGTTAGCCCACTGATCTCTCTCATTTTTAACACAAATGAAGCATTCTTTTCGTTCATCGCTCGGAGGCCGTAAAAAAAATTTAAAAAAAAAAACGGCTAGACAAAGTGAGTCGCGTGCATTCCCTCTCGTATTTCTTCGTAATGGATGCGGTAATTCGGATTTAGCGTTCATTATTTGCGCAAAATTTCATTCGATTCCAATTTCGGGAAACGAATTTCCGACCGCAATGGCTTCGCACTTTTTTTTAAAGCGAACGACATCCGAGCGGTTAATGCTAGATTGATAGAGCTTTAGCTTTTCATGTTAGCTATTGCAATTATTAAAATTTGATAAAAAGCTCCGAGAAATTTCGGTTTCGGTCGCCTCTTTTCAACTAAATTTGCGATATGCTTATTAACACTCATTCTATCGAGATAGGGAGACAAGGTTTCTAATGTATTTTTTGACCTCTTGTCCAAACTGTGAACAGACAAAAAAAACGAAAAATTCTGAAACTTTTTAGTACCTACCATTTTATTTGCTGATTGCATTATGCAAAATGACGATTATGAACCGCTGAATTGAAAAGAATTCAAATTTTGAAAAAATTTCGGAGCTATTTGAAAAGCTTCGAAATTTTTTTTCAGTAGCGCGCGGATGTTGACTACTTCCAGTAGCAATTACGAGTTCTCTTGCCCTTTAGAGAGCAGTCATTACACAATTAGGAGCGATTAGAACCGAAAACAAAAAGAAACAAACAAAACATCCAAAATAAACGCACCAGAAAGATGCAATGGCGGTTTGCAAAGTTTTTTTTTTTTTTCGAGATGATTCTTAAGAAAAACACTTAATTGCTATCTACCTAGAATAAAGCCGAACCAGTATTTCGAAAGCATAAATATATTGAAGTACATCTAACTTTGCCATTTTGCGTATTTGCCAATTTCCAAGGCAATAGGAAATTCAACTTCCTCCTCTCTTCAAGACAGAAATGTCGGAAGAATATTTTATATCATTTCTTCACTCTCTCTCTCTCTCTCCCCCCCCCTCCTTGCCCATCTGGCATTTGTGTTTCATTTTCCTTTCAGGAAGAACTGTTCTATAACAGTCGGTGGCGCATCTTGACTTAAGCCGTTTTCACAAACTCATGAAATCCAAACTACAAATTTTCGTCCTCTCATCTGGATAAGAGAAGCGGGACACGAAAGAAAGGAGGATGTCTATCGCTTGTAGCCGAAACTTTTCTGTTTATTTTTGCACCACAGCACCTACAGCCCTTAACCTTTAGGGGGAACTGCGAAAGAAATTGTTGCGGAATGCACTTTTCGGAGCTTTACCGTCACATTCGATGCAAACGCTGATTTTTGCCCTCCTGATTTTAGAGCACGGTATGAAAGATTTGAGGTCGACGATTCGAACTTATAGTTAATTTGACATATGTTCTTACTCTGGATCGAAAAAAGAATCCCACTAACGTTCGATCCGTGAATGCAAGCTCCGTTTCGTACGTTTTGCTTGAGAAACTTTCGACTTGTGATGAAAGTGATCCTTCCATTACGTGGGCGTTTCAAAGCATTATTCATGAATCGTGAAAAGCTACTTCGTTGCAGAGTTACTTGTGTGTGTTGCGAGTGTGTGCGTGTGCCTGTGTGTGTCTGTGCATGTGCCCGTGTGTGTCTGTGTGTGTCTCTGCGTGTCTGTGTGTCTGTGTTTTTCTGTGTCTATGAATATCTGTGTGTCTATGTGTCTCCGTGTGTGTGCTTCTGTGTGCCTGTGTGTGTACCTGTGTGTGTGTCTACGTGTGTCTCCGCATGTCTGTGTGTGTCCGTGTTTGTGTCCATGTGTGCGTGCCTGTGCGTGTGTCTTTTTGTGTGTGGTGTGTGTTGTGTGCATGCGTGTCTGTAAGTGTGTCTGTGCTTCTGTATGTGCGTGTGTTTCTGTGTGTGTATGTGCGTGTCCATGTCTGTTTGTGTGGTGAGTGCGTGCGTGTATGTGCCTGTGTGTGTATGTGGCTGTGTGTGTCTCTGTGTACGTGTCTGTGTGTGTTTGTGTCTGTCTGTGTCTGTTTATGCGTCTGTGTGCATGTCTTTCTTCATAATCTAGACAGATTTCCACCACGACTTCTGTTTTTGTAGTAGAATGCTTATACATATAGATAACGCAAAGCATCGTAACCGTGGACGCAAAAGTTGACTTGCAACAGTCTATCTTCACCTGCTGGAGGGGTCCTAACCTTAGCAAGGAAATGTGCCGTTGACAACGTTCTTTTTGATCTGTTTCCACTGTCGTTATGCAGCAAAACAAACCGCTCCTATATTACGATTACCTAGCATTCAAAAAGTGATCCTGAATTTTATCATAGCATATTCCGACTTGTCTGCTCTTCCCACGATCTCATGGAACGCTTCTTGGTGACTTCTTGCTGTATTGTTCGCTGTATTATGTAAGTGTGGTCATTTTCGGATGGTACGTAAGAGTTGAGCAGCAACGCGATTGTGAAGTGGATATCCGCCTGAACGCATAGAGAGGAAAGTATACCAAGCCACCGCTTGCTTGCTCATAGCCACGTTGAAGCTTGAGGGCATCGACTGGCAGCAGGAGTGCTTCTTCAAAAAAGCTAGCCAGCCTCCCGACAAAGATTCGTTCGCTTAAGTCTGCCGCCACGCTGCACACTATCGCCCACCATTTGCACACGGCTCACCGTCATTAGCAACTGGTGCCTAGTGTACCACGTGAGAATCGCGATCCATTCAGCTTGTTGTTTCCGCTGCATTTGCCATCCTGGTTTGGCAATGTTGTCTTTCACTGCGTTTGGGACTTGCGCTAACGAACTGAACGTTGAAAGCTTTGTGAGCCATTAATTTTTTTTTAAACTTGTTTATTCGTTTTCTGTTTCAAACTGGTTTACTTTTCTGTTTTCTATTGTCTTTTTAAACTTTCAAACCTGTGCTATCTATTCTGACAAATCGCCCCGCTCATCGTCATCGATGTTTATTTCAAGTATGAGTTTGAGCACAGTGTATATGTTCTGAATCGTTTTCAATGTGACGTCTCTGTGGCTATTTCTTTTTGCAAAGTGCGATGCTGCGAGCGAAGTATCTCGGCGTTTCGCATAAACATAGTTTTGGCGTTCCCCATAAATACTATTCATTGTTGTTGTCGAATGCAATTTTTGATGTTTATCCAATTGCTTACGTTAAAGTTAGGTTTGACTACTTAGTAAGGCGGGAGAAGGAGGTGACATTCGAGTAAACATGATAAAATTTGAAGCGCTTCCATTTATGTTCGCTTCCAGTCTAAGTTTTGAACCCCTGGACTGCTAAGTTGTGCTAAAACATACTGAACTGAAAGGTATCATCTACCGCTCTGGCCAACATCCTAACTCCTTGAGAGGAAGAGAGATGAGGAGAGGGTGAAGAGGTGGGCGTAGAAGAGGCCTTTACGTTGTTTGACTATAATAGGTTTACCAAAAAGGAAGAGAAAGAGTCGATTGACCGGTTTGTCGACAGCTGTTCATGTTACGTCGCTTTCACAAAGACTAAATTCACACGTTACATCCTCAGCTATTTAGTCGCCATAATTGGGACTGGACTACCATTATGCTCGTCGCAATAATGAAAATATCATTGGAACGATAAATTTAATTTTAAATGCTTAAATTATTATTCAGTTTTCTTCTATTAAACTTGTTTTTCGTTTCATGCAAACCAATTAGCTGACTTGTCTCTGCTACAACTTTTACCTTCTTAGCCGATATACTGGAACGTAGGCATTACGAATAAGTTCCGGAGTCTTAAGAAATCTAGCTCTAACTGTTTCGTTATCCTCTTTGTACAAACTATCGCCTATTCAGCTTTCCATCTTAGTCGATAATTTAAATGATGTGCTATTTGCAAAATACATTTGAACTTGATAAAATGGCTTTCGACTCTTTGTATGGGTTGAAGGGCAAAAAAACAAATAAAGAGTCAAGAATCTGGAGGTTAACTGGAGAAAAGAGGAAAGGTATTAAAAGGGATCGCCAACAATAAATGCGCGCACCGCATATGCGTGCAAATTATATGGTTAATGATGCGTCAGAGTGGTATACAATTCAGAAGGCGATCATTGTCGTTCTTTCTCATCGCCGTATACTTCGTCCACATTCAGGCTTTCGATGTGCGTCGTAGAAGACCCAAAACTAGGCTAATCCATACTTCATATTCGAATCCTTGTCGCATAGTTGAGTGCTTGTTTACGTCAACTTAACAACGTCTACTGGATAAGTTCACTACTCGAAGATTAATCTCTTTTTTTAATTCGTTAGCAAGCTCTTACCGCATAGAACAACAATTGTTAGGTTACCTGGTAGCTATAATCACCCATATGGTGGCAAAGTTCTTTATTAGTCATTGTAGTCTTTCTTCTGTCGGCTCTCCTCCACTTTGGCCGAACACTTCAACGTGTGGTTGACCTAATGAGCAAGAATGTATTTAAAATCATCGCGATACTCCTCTACCAAAATTCTGTCTTGAATTTAGTTAACCGAAAGAAGAGCCGTATTTTTTTATTTATTTTAGAAGTATTTTGACATATTTGAGTACAATGCAAAATAAGCTCGGAAGAAGCAGCGACCGATTTTGCTGTTCCTTCCATCATGTTCAACAGATCAATCAATGCAAGGCGCTGAAGGGGCACAGGTTATCATGTTGGCCAGAGGCCCAGTGAATGTGAAATGCTCCTGATCGAAATACAAATTTGATAATGAGGAATAGTTCCCCGTCCAAGAGTCAACCGGGTCCATTATTCGGTCCATTAGGCGTAGGACCTCAAATGCAATGATGACAAATTAAAAGATTTTATGAGCGGAGAATTTGATTTGCAATTTCATTTGCAATTGATATAGTAACTTTTTGGCAAAATCAGATGCGTTTTTACTTTTAGTTTTGCTCATTCCAAATTGTAAATCGAATATTTTTTTAAATCACTTTTTATCGTCTTTCCTCAATTATTGCATGCATTCTTGCAAATTGCAACTGTAGAAATGAATAAATCAATGACTGGAAAAATTTCCCAATTGCAACTGGAACGTAATAGAATGGAGGAACAAAAAAACTATTTGAGAGAAAATCCATAAAAATCTCAGGACATATAGAAGTTGTCCAGTTTTCAACTTGGCAATAAGCGTGCGCTTGAATGGTTCTTCTGGGCTAGCAGCATCAGCGCTGGTTCACGCTAATAAGTCGGCTAACTGTTTTTTTCTGGGGGTGCAAAAAGCGTTCCTTTTTTCCCGTTATCCTTCCTCACTAGTGCACAGAATATGTCCAATGACATTTTACTGATGTCATAAGCTGAGCGTATACTTTTGTCTACCAGAATCTGCGATGATCGTTACATACGAGTACAAACATCACACATGCACCAACATTTAAACAGAAGGTAGGTAAAGAATCTCGAGTGGCTTAAAACTGCCTCATCGGAATTCACTTCTTAGCATTAGCAAATTATTTTACAAATTTTCTTTCAACCATTTTTGGAACAATTACCTAATGAGACCTGAAAATAGGTATGGATATTTTTCTGTATTATTTGGCGCTTCGGTAAATTTGCAATGTGTTTAGCGCATACGAGGATAAAATAATTAATTATCGTCTCTATGTTTTTATACGATACTATAACATATTTGAAGATTATCGATCTCAAGTTTTCAGCGTTATGTTGGAAGTAGATTAGTGCTGTCATCACCGTAGCCTGATGATTCAGATGTCGAACGCAAAACGCAAGCGCTAATTTCGCAAGCGCAATGTTCGTTTCATAAGTCCTACCTGAGACAGTTTCATTTTTCATTTGCTTTGTTTATGTATATCTTTATACATGGTTGATTTGTGTGACGATCATGAAAGTGGATTTGGACATCGACACAGATCATGCTTGATCAACATTGTCGATCCTTGATCATTCTCTACTAAGTGCCACCGAAAACCCTCATCAATGATTCCCCCTCCCCTCCTCCAGAGTGTGGAACACCTCCCTCTCATCTTCCTTTTTCGCCGATAGTCATGTACTGTTACAAGATTTTTGTCGAACATTTTTGACGTTCTTTTCAAAAAATTTATGGTGCAATTAAATTTTTCGAGCCTTTATCGATCAGCTTTGAAGAAAGATCCGACTCGCAGCAGTATAAGCGGTTAGGTTTGTACAATCGAACTATGGCTGTGAATTTCGTGTGTTCATGAAGTTGACACTTTTAGAGCATTTTGTCATTCCATGAATGGCGCATAAATAATAATTTGCATTAATATTAATTAATTGCTCATTAATTAGTGCATATTTTTCTAATTAAAATTTACAATTTTTTTTCGCGAGCTTTAAACTAACGTTTTCGTGACGTCAGCAACTCTTATTGCTGTCTAAATGCGCTTTCATATATGTTGTTCGTATTTTTCTTTTTTTTTTGCTTTTTCCCAACATTTTCCGGCCAAATGGTAGCATTAGCTTTTAAAGCTTTTAAAATGAAACCACTTTTTGCGAACAAGAATATCTGTAGTACGTCGTTGAAAGATCGATTATAATGATGCATTAACATTTCGATACATTGAACTGCTCAAAGTAATACTGCTGCTTAAAATACTGTTTAAAATAATGTTAGATTGTTTAAAATTAAGTGTTATTTTATTATAAGTATTAATTTATTAATTATATTTATATTTTTTAGTAATAATTATTATTAGTACTTAATTTATTATTAGTATTATAAGTATTAAATTAATTATTAATTTATTATAAAAAATAATTAAAATAAATGATAAAATAATTTAAAATAATAATAATTTTAGATAATACTTATAGATTTGTTGTACGAAATTCCAAACGAAATTGTCTTTTAATTTATTTCATATTTAGCTTATACTTTTGGGCTTCCTTATAAGTTTCATTAGCAAATCACTTTTTTGCGAAAGAATTTCTTTAATATTTTTATTCCTTTTCCATATTGCTATACAACCATTCTAGGTTAGTTATTTTTAGCCAAACTGCATTTTATACGATTTATTTGACTCATTAGTTGTTTTTTTTTTAATTTTTTTAAAATTGAACAATATTCAGTTGCTCCTTTTTCTCGATCTTTTGCTTATAGCGGAAGTAATTATACTAAATAAAAAAAGCTTCGACAAAATTCCATACGGAAGAGGATGCAATAGTGAGCGTTTATTTAGTGAATATGATCGTAAGATGAATGTGCGAAGTGATGATAGTGACAGAAAATTGTCTATCAGAGGCATCTTTTCTTGAAAGCAAACCAAACAGGTTTCATTTCGATGTGTTTGCAGTTTATGTTATTTCTTTTCGTAGGATAACTTTGCTATATTTTTAGCCTTTTCGAACGTTGCTTAATATAATTAAATTTTTTTGGAAAGAAGAAAATGCAGTATATCGTTTTAAAAGGTGAACGATTCGTTGAATCTGGAGCACCTAAAAACTAATGTTGTTTAGGATCCGCTTTTTTTTCTCACTTTTGCTCCCAAAAACTGTTTGATGCCATTTTACCTGCCACCAAACCGCTTTAAGAATTTCTGCTACTAAACCGCTTTAAGAATTTCTGCGACCAGACCGCTTTATGTATTGAGAACATCAAACGCTGAAGTTTCGTGACTTTTGGAATATCTTAAGTAAGCTGCGATGATCGTAGTAAGTCTTTTTTTTCGACTTTTCATGAGCAGTTTCAAAAAGCTAATTAAAACCTTTATTTTGAAAGATTTACGAATTTAAGTGCGAGTTAACCCAGTCGCACGACGGGGTTTTCTAGAATCCCCAACGTTTAAAATTCTCTTCGAAAAATATCCCCCATACTTTTCATATTTTGCAAACGATATTACTCTGCAACAATAAATAAACCTTCAAAGAGTGATTCGAATGCTATCTACTGGTCTGAAAGCCGGTGTTAAGTGTATTGCAGGGCACATACAGTATTATCGCGTCTGTATAGCAATTCACATTAGCTCCTCACCATATCACGTAATTATGATACCTGAACAGCGCAATAACTGACAGGTGACGTGATTCGGTTATGCAAAGATGCGCAATTATCGATGTGAAATATGACACAAATGGGGCACCTATATCACTCTTGCGGAAAATAACCACCTAATCAGCAAGTTTGAAGTGTCATTTTTTTTTGTGGGCTTCATGCTCACAGCATCAACTTCCCCTCTAATAGGACTAGTTCGTCAAATTCTTCCTTTTATTGGCAAACCAAAAAAAAGACCGCTTCACCATCTGGCACTAAGTGCAAGGTCGAGAATGCGAAAAGTGCCCAGTGTGTATATATTGGACTGTTAGTGTTCGGTCATATGCAGTTTTAGAGGAATCGTTGCGATTTCGCCAACGTTAGGGGAATACCTGCCTGAGAGGTGATCGTTTCGAAAGAATGATTTTTTATTCAGCTTTTTGCCCATAAAATTAGATGATTAAATCCTGCTAGCCGAACAGGTTGAGTCTTAAGCTCCAAGTTTCTCGACGGCGTCTATTTGGGCTATACCTGATGTAAGTTGCCTCATCTATACGGTAAAGTACGATTGGCACATTTTGGTTTTATCCGAACTCGTTAAATATTTAAGATAAGCGGCGTTTCCATTTACTTCCCGAAGGATTACGATAAATTTTTTTTGGCGCTGCCAATGTGTAGTTTTCAGAATGTCTTGCGACAGTATCCAAAATTTCGAATTTTGCTCGGTCCCTTTGGCTCCCAACTAGCACGCAAAGCGGTGGTCTTTTCCGCGTATTTGCACGGGCATCCAAAACCTCATATTTTCTTGCACTGTAGCCACCAACCAAGTAACTGATGCTACTGGAGGCGTAATGATGTCCATATATAATTAGTACGTGATACAATTTCTGAAGTAATGAAACATTTGTTACTTACTCCCTGGAGATTGTAAATTATACTTGTTTTCCGAAAATGAATCGGGTAAAGCAGTAGAGTTTTGCAGTCTTTTCCATTCGCATTGATGATCGTTTAAATTTCGCCTCTTACATCGCCTAGATTAGGAAGCGAAATGATCGCTTTTTTGAGGTTTGTTCGATTCGTACTTTTCATTTTAATTCGGCGCTTTCGAATGTACTGCTCATGCCCAATTCAAAAGTAAAACGTTCCATATACATAATTATAGTAAGTAAGCTGAAAGCGAGATGGGCATTTTCCCAATAAGCATAAAAGCGTAAGCTTAAGCAAGCACGTGCGATTACGAACGTCGTTCGTTTCGTATGTGCTATTTTGAAGGCACATCTGCTTTCACCAAAATTTCCCCTTTCACTAATTTAAAGCGTTTCATATAGCGTTGAGCATTAGCTAACGTGTATTCGTACTCTTTTGAAAAAAAAACCGGAATCTTATATACGATTCATACAAAGAGTAGTTTTAAAGTGATTTTCTTAACGAAATACGCGACACTTGACCGTATTAGCAGCTGCTTCTCTTGAACTACAGTTGGTTGGTTCCTTGACGACTCTATCGTTTTGCTTGAACGTCTCATGATTTCTTCGGGGTTATTGTTTCCTTTTTTTGTATTTATGACCGTTAGTAATTCTTCATTCTGTATACCTCATATGTCATTCGTAGATTTGTCTCAACCAATAATTTCTCAGCTGAAAAATTTGGACCCTCTAGCGCAACTTTGCCTGAAAATATCTCCTATTTGAATATTCAGTAATCTAAAGGGCTTTCTAAAAATAACTAAATAAAATGCTCTCCAATGATTTTGCACCTTTGCTTTACATCGAGCCCTCTCCGCATTAAATCTGCTATTAATGAAAAATTATGAGCTCAGACTATGAAAATATTTATTATCATGCCAATAATTATATATAAAATTAGATTTTGCTGTTGTCGAAAGACAGACAAACGGCGAAAATGCTTAGCTATTCGGCCAAAAAGGAACATTTTAAAATCTAATTTCACAAGCATGCGCATTTTTCTCGAGTATAACTACTACGCTTGAAAAACAGCGCTGACCTTGTCATTGTTTTGCGGATGAGTGATTTTATGGGTTGATCAATGCGAAACACCAATAACTTTTTGTATTCTCAAACGTTTTCAAACATTCAGAAACATACTTTTTTTTTTCATGAAGCATGTTATGTTCCAGCTGAATTCCTTTCATGCTTTTTAGAGCTTATGATCGCTTTTCGACTGTTGTCAAACAAAGTTCTTTCTTGAACTTTCTCGAATGCTTTCTCGAACAAAGTTCACCCTTTTTTTTATTTATTTCGATCAAACATTTCAAATTTTGGTTTTGAAGCTAAAGAAAGCGAATCGAAGCATCTTCAACGTAAAAGCTAAGAGTTGGCAATTTTTCGTCACAAATAACGCTACACTCACTCGAAAAACCGGCACACTTTAGCGATCTCAACCGATTGAAATGAAGCGACGTTTTTAACTTTCATAACGCTTCACAAAGTATTTTCACCTACATTCGTTTCTGCACTTATTTGATCGACCTGCAATATCACCTCTATTATCCACAGCACTATCAAAAATGACCCACAGAAAAACACACACACATACCAGTAATAATTGTGTGTAAAAAAAGGTAATATGCTATTATAAAGTTGAAGACTTCCCGGTGCATAATTTCTCTTACGCTTTTGAGGGCACTTAATATAGTTAGTTGTTCGATGCAGTCTGGTACAGGCATTGAGTGTCGCAAATGTGTTGAACAATGGTGTCGTTTTTTGATCTGAAGACAATCTGAAGCTGCTTTCTGGGGCTGTTTGGACGGCGTCCCTTCATATCTCTAAAATCAGTACGCGTCCCTCCATCCCCTTCCCTCCCACAATTTCTTGACCTCATTGAAATCATGGCTTGACCTTCTGCTATAAATGAGTAAGTACAGCTGTTCAGCCCCGAAAACTTTCTAAAGAAAAATCGTTTCTTAACGTTTTTTCCTCATCCGAATTTTCCACTCTATACAACTTAGAAATAACACATCATCGTTTTTCATACGTTGTAGTCCCACGTCCACTACAGTTATTTATGAATAACAGTTTTCTGAATGGATAATAAAGCACTAAATTCTTTTATTTTCGAAACGCTGTTTATTTATTACATATTTTATGAGATATAATTCGTTGATGACAAACAATGTGATTAATGTTTTTGTTGTGTGTGCTTCCACTGGCCTCTGTTGGGATATAATACAAGAACCATCAGCTATGAGTTGAAGGGTGTGGTGCGATATTCAGAAGTGTCATCAAACGCACACTATGTGGCGACTAATTAATCGCTGCTGTGCACGCTATTCTGTTTGTTGTTGCTGCAGTGCATATATGAATCATTCGTTGTCCCGGAGTGACCTCCTCTTCAACGGGTATCCTATGCTCCGTTCCAATAAATCCCCCTCCCCTCTTCCGCTCCTCTACTGCTTCTTCTGCTGCCCAGTAAATGCGTTAAAAATCGCTGTTATTTATCGTAGCACAGCAAATGGCATAATCCCGACCAGAAGCGCGAGTATGCTGCTGTCAACGCTTTTGTTTGTGTGCATGGGCGAGCAATTTTAATAGGTGTCGTTTGGATGTGAATGCCTGCGTAATGTAAGGAACTAGTGAAAATCGGTGATTCCATACATTTTAATTATCTAATTAACAAAAAGAAAAATTCTGCTGAATCATTTCAATGCGTCGCCGATACGAAATGGCTGACTGTCGCATTTAAAGCGAGTGCGCCTCCCTTAACTATCCCACAGTTCCTCATTTCTTAATCGGGTCTTAATCATCTTTATTTATTCAAATTCATGCTCCCACTATCAATTTTATCGAATAGTATGACGATATTTCGTTGAAATTGAGCACATTTTTTTGTTGCGGATAGCGTTTCATAAGACTCAAATAAGAGATCTACAGTGGGTGTAAGCTGTTTATTGACGGCTCGAAATACTCACGCATATACGTTTTAGCGATCGAAACAAATACAGTGTTTAAGGTAAACTGCTCGTTTTCAAAAACCGTATTCAAAAACGAATACCGTATTCAAGATAAACTATACGCGAAGTGAGAATGCCGTAAGACAATTATGCGAAATCGTTTCTACGTTCTCTTTCAGCGTTTAATGACACGTTTGACAACCTTAATGAAGGGTATCGTTGCGTTGAGTGATAACACTTTTAAAAAAAAACAAACAATCATGTTCATTATGAGTTCGACTTACTTCCATAGTTACTGGTTGGTTTCGATTTGGTATTTAGTAGTTGTTGGTTAGGTTTGTGCCCAGATGGGCGGGTCTGTTCGATTTGTGCCGCAACGCCAATGACGACACGCGTTGCGGTCATTCATAACATCGCTATGCTTGCAGCTAGAGTAGTAGCCCATTGTGCAGCTGCCTTATTCCAACGATACGCTTGTACATAGACTGACCAGGTGATTCGACACTAATTAAGCTTCAGCCAATTAAAAAAATCGTTTACTTTCGGTAAACGATTTTCTCATTTCTGAGAAACACTCTTTAGTTAAGCCTCCTTCTCCCCCCCCCCCCCCTCCCCCCCTTCTGAAGTCTAAGTACTGGAACGCTAACAGGTGATGATCCTAATAAAACAGTATTGACTTTTCAGTATTTTTTTGTCATATTTTGTGACCTTGTCAGTTTCTAACTTTCCTCCTTAAGCTTACCTGCGATTGCTAAAGCTCGGATGTTCTGCGTTCATCATGGATGTTTTCCATGATCACTGTACTGTTCCGTCTTGTTTTTTTTTTAATTTTTCATCAATAGCTGGTCCACGTGCTCCTTTGATTCCTTTGTCTTTTTAAAATTTCCGAATATTCTCAGGCATGTTCTTTTACAGAACAAACCGCTTTGTTTTACATTTCCTTTTTTTTCAGTATCATTAGTTTGCAACGCCCTAGCACTTGTCTATTACTATTGAGCGTTTATCATCTCCCATAAAGTGAACATACTTTTCTTCGTTACCAACTAAATTTTTCGAAACGGTGCTAATTAACAATTATCGATTTTTCAAGAAATTTTCGCGAGAAAAAAATTTCTAATGTCTTTTTGGTATGACAGTTTACAGCACCAAATCAACATTCGATTTTAACGTCGTCCCCATAGTGATTTTTTGAACAGAATAAAAATTCATTTCATGTAAAGCACAAAATCTATGAAGGTAATAATAAGAGAATCTCGCACTTTTTTTGATAATTAATGAGCGCCACCTGCTCACAAATTCGCAACTAACACGCGGTGATTAATGATTTTACTTTGTTTTCCTTTCTTTGAACAATTAAATGATCGTTTCGAAGTATCAGTTCGAATTGTCGCTTACAGAGATGCATGGCCACCGTATTGCCTTGAATATAACCCCATTGCTTCATGCGCAAAAACTCACCTTCGAATATTTTCGTTCCGTATTTATGAGTGTAGCAAAAAAGTAATCCATCCTTGCTTAGCACATCACTTTCTTTTCAGCAAAAAATAGTTTGGAGTAGTATTGATTTCTCTTAAAAAAAAACTGCTACTCATTGCGTACTTAAAAACACAAACGCCGAATAACAAAAGCCAAAATGTAATTTTTGAAAGAGTCAATAATATTTAGGCTAAGAAATTCAGTGCAAATTTAAAGTAAGAAAAGCGATAGAATGCGAAAAAAAAGATTTAAAGATACGCCTGACGAGAAAATGAGAAATTGAACGAGCACGCGTGTAAGTGCAGAAAGGAAATGAAGACCGGCACACCTTCCCTCATAAACTCTTTTCGCTTTTCGAGCCTCTTCGAAATCCCAAATGAATCTCTTAAGCAATTTGTTGTGTAATATTCTGATTGTTTCACCTTTCAAGTAGTTTCTTCGCTTTTCCATTACTTTTACTTAAAATCAATTACTTAAATTACCTAAAATTACCTAAAATTTACTTACTTAAAATTACTAAAAATTAAACGAATGAAATGATGCCAATTGATTTTGCTGCATTTATCTATTTTGCATATATGCTTTTGATATGTACGTCACTTACTTTATCACTTACTCCGTGGAGATTCACTTGTTTTAAGTCTTACTTCTTGAAATTTATCTCCACAATATTGAGAGAATTTAATCGATTATGAATTGCATAATGGCACTGTTTTATATTTCACCGTTTAATGCAGAAATAGGTTGTCAACATGTTCTGGAAATTCGGATTTGTGATTTTCAATTACAGTCCAACTTACTTTTTTGTGGATATACAAATTTTTCATCCTCTTGCATTGATCGTTTTTTTTGGGGGGGAGGGGGGGGGGGGGGCGGAGGTA
>JPKZ01001845.1:191566-208624 GCA_000803305.1 Toxocara canis
TAGATAGCGCAAAAAACAAATATCCGTTGAAATGGCTCGCAACATCGCCGCAAAATTTTGAGAAATAATACAGAGAAAATGATAAGAGGATTTTACTGAATGATCAAAAAATTTGATGATTGGCGCAGAAAAATGCTATTTGATTTGGCCATAAAAAGGTTATTCTCAAGAATCACTTTTTTTTTAGCCAGTACTTCCGAGTTTTGTAGAGAATTCATTGGTTTACAATCGTCGCGGTTAAGGAGACATCGAAGACACAGTTTTACTTATGTTATCATTTAGTAGCTAATCCAGCAAACAGAAATTAATGTTGAAAGCTGATCCCATTGTGATGGCAGTATGCTTCTGTATATCAACAAATGATTTAGATCAAATGCTCTTATAAATTAATTAATAATCACAGAAATGCTCTCTTATATATTTTGTAAAAATCGTATTTCCCAGAGTCCATAATGAAATTTTTTGACGAATTATGGCCAAGAATTATATCGCGGAAAGCTTTTTTTTTGCTCAGTAAAAGGCTGCCGATATGCAAATTCACATCGCTATTTCTCCATCATCATATAAGCCGTAAACTCATAAACGATTCTTTTGCAAAAGCCGGTTGTACGTATTATCGGCCGACGATCGCATACTCTTCTTTCATGTAATCTTTTTCGATGAAATGCCACCAACGATTTCGGCATTCCTTTTATGGTTAGGCTATAATCGTCAGTATGCTAATGAAACAGCGCATAGTTTATATTTTTGTAAATTCAAGCACACTGCTAATTTTAACTCAGTGCTGATCTTTTTTCTTCGATGGAATTTCAGTTTCTAAAAAGTATTAGAACGAAGTTGTAGGATTTGTTTGAGAAATTCGGGCAGTTTGCTTGAATTTCAAGTAAACTATTTCAAGTAATTTCAAGTAAACTATTCAAGTAAATTTCGATTCAAGTCAACTAATCGCTTTAACAGCTTTTCGAAGATCTCTCGCACAGTGATTTACCCGTCGTTGTCATGTGAATTTGCGATACCAGTACTATTCGATTTGTATGAACGTTTCAATGCAAACTATTCGCTCTATGATGGAAATTCTTGATTTAAGTCTGAATTCAACAGCTCAATTCGCTTATGAATTGTTTATTTATTTCGAATTTTATATATTGAGTAATTCGGCTTTGTTGAAGCAACTTATTTTGAATTCCATCTAATTAATTAATATTTATTTTTATTAATTTCTTTTTGTCCTCTACATTTGTCTTTTTTATGTGATCATTTCCTTTTAGCTATCTACTTGACATAAAGGGTTCAGCAAAAGGGTTTGCCCTCATTTCTTCTAAAGAGTTTTTGCAGCAGTTCATAACAGATTTAATTGTATTCGATTTTACAAAGTTTATTCAGTCGTTTTTTTAGTTTACTTAATTATGAATTGTGTTTATAGTATTGCTTTGAGAAATATTCATCTTATTTCTACAAAAAATAAACTCGTTCAATTTATATAACTTTCTTCGTCCATTTTATTGATATTGTTTTTGCATACTTACTAATGCCTTTATGGTAGATCACTAGAAACGCGCTTTTCAACGACTCTTTATGCTACGCTAATCCCTATCGACTTTAGTTTTAGTTGTTATCCTAATTCTATGTCGATTTCATATTCTATACATCTAGTGGGCTCACCGATGCACATTTTTCGCTGAAAACTTTTGATATAAGTATAACCTTGTTGTTGGATTGATAGGTAAGTGAGATTCGACAAACGAGAGTAACAAGTAATCGGAAAGGCGAAATTTTAACCGACCGCTTTTTTGAATTGAAAACAAAATATTCATTTCGTGGCAATTTTTCTTGTTATTTTTTCCTCTTCCTCAGAATGGATTGATGTCTCCGTCGAAAATGTCGTTATTTATTGTTTATAATATAATTTCCTCGTGAATTTCTTTCTTTCTCTTCCTTTTTTTCTTCTCAACTGTCACTCTCAAATGTGACAGCTTTCAATGTCGTTCATTGATGCCAGCTGATGGGTCTATGTTACTTCGGTTCTCATCTGTTTTCTTTTCGATTTTGTTTTTGCAAATTTATTTGCTGCTTCAGAAATTGATTGATTTCATACTGAAATCCGATCAACCTAGGAACATTCTCAATAAGCTTTTAGAGCCGATTTTGATGAGCTGTGCGCATAGTTATTGCCGTCAATGTGCAATACAAGCATATCAACCATCATGTCAGACAGCTCCAACATCATCGCATTCGACAAACACTAGTGGTGTATAATTTCCTCGTGAATTTCTTTCTTTCTCTTCCTTTTTTTCTTCTCAACTGTCACTCTCAAATGTGACAGCTTTCAATGTCGTTCATTGATGCCAGCTGATGGCACAGCTTGCGACATACGTTTGATTCGACGAAACAATATTTATTCTGAATTTTCAGAAAAAAAAAAGAATCGAAATCGGTGCCGAAAATCTCGAGAAAAGGCGAGTGCAAACGTTTGGCGTGTGTCCAGTATAGACTCTATTGCTTGCCCAGTCATTGAATACGGCATATCCGATATAAGATGGAAGACGAATTGAAATGTCCTTACTGTAAGCAATTCGCAACAGGTGAACACTTTAGCCGATCTTTACTCATTTAATATCTTTGCCAGTCTTAACACTCTCGTTTATTATCTTTGTTTGTTGATCTCCCATCTCCTTTTTCCCATTTCAGAAAGTTCTTCGACCGTTACGAATTTCAAGCACTCCTAATTAATTTACCATATTTTGCATGTAACTAAATTCATTGTCCTCTTTTTTTTGCCATTTATAATAGTTCTCGTACGGAACGAACGTGGTGCTGAAACGTTAAGAAATATAGTTGCCCTAATTCAACAGAAGAGAAGAATACTTCTAAAAGCTGAGAAACAAGAGATAATAAACAATCATATTGTTTAGGTAATTAAATTGTTGTAAGAAGTTGAGAGTAATGAGGAGAACTTATTTCTATCAGCTATTTTCATTGTGGAAGAGGCATTGCAAACTCTATTTTTTTTTGTGGGGAGGGGAACAATAATTACAATTAATTAAGTGTTTTACTCAACATATAATTAATTGTTCATTTTTGCTTTCGCTTTTTTACAAGTAGTTGACTGCATTTGTAATTTATTATTATTTCGTCTATGTTACTTCGGTTCTCATCTGTTTTCTTTTCGATTTTGTTTTTGCAAATTTATTTGCTGCTTCAGAAATTGATTGATTTCATACTGAAATCCGATCAACCTAGGAACATTCTCAATAAGCTTTTAGAGCCGATTTTGATGAGCTGTGCGCATAGTTATTGCCGTCAATGTGCAATACAAGCATATCAACCATCATGTCAGACAGCTCCAACATCATCGCATTCGACAAGCACTAGTGGTGTACCACCGTCGTTATTTTCACATCTTCACGGAGCGACTCCACTATCACCTCCATGCTCAAGCAGTGGTTAGGATGAATTTCTGGCCGACTTTTTATTATTTTTAAATAACTTCTCTTACAAAACTTTGTGCAGGCGGCAATAGCTCAGTGGTAGAGCTCCCGCTTCCTAGGTTCGATTCGCGGCTGCTTTCCCAACGGATCGCCAGCAGGCTGACCACCAAGCGTTTGGGAACTGGTCAAAACAATTACGCATGGGCATGGTTGTCAGCTGCATCGATACGAGGATCGATGAAATTGCAGCTGCCTTTTGAATCCATTTACACAATACTTTGTACTGTATTCGTTGTGTTGAAAATACTTTTTTTTCACCGATTTTCATACACTATTTTTCTAGGGCGCAATCGACTGTTGTATAATAGATATGCAGCGATCATGGCTATTTGAGAAAATTTTCAATTTATATTCATGTTTCTGTGCACAACATTTTATTTGAAAAAGTTTTCTTTCCTCTTTTTTCTCAGCCAATTTTTTTTTGAAGAAATAGTGGCGCAAATCTCAGCTTTCCTTAAATTATCACGTATGAAATCATTGAAATCCGTGATCAGTACAGGTTATCTCAATTGCTTGGGGCATAATCACTTATAATTTCTGATAGTAGTTTTCCAGTCCCATTTTTTAAAGCTAACAACACTCATGTCGGTAGTTCATCAGTTCATTTCATGGTATTCACGCGTATAATAAAAAAAAAGAGGAAAATGAAATAGGTCGAAATATAGGACGTATAGGATATTATCATTTCACATCATATAATTTTATTTCCTCAAAAAAAAATATCTCTTCATCGATTCTCTCTCTCATCGATTGAAATATTTTTAGCAAACGGTGAAGTTTATTTGTCAGTTAATGTGGCAATAAAAGGGCATTTGTGGTACAACTGGAAGACATTAGAGAAGTTCGGAAAGCGGATGTATCGTAACGGATGCGCCAAATGTGCACATCGTTTTTTTTTTCTTGTTATTTTTTCCTCTTCCTCAGAATGGATTGATGTCTCCGTCGAAAATGTCGTTATTTATTGTTTATAATATAATTTCCTCGTGAATTTCTTTCTTTCTCTTCCTTTTTTTCTTCTCAACTGTCACTCTCAAATGTGACAGCTTTCAATGTCGTTCATTGATGCCAGCTGATGGCACAGCTTGCGACATACGTTTGATTCGACGAAACAATATTTATTCTGAATTTTCAGAAAAAAAAAAGAATCGAAATCGGTGCCGAAAATCTCGAGAAAAGGCGAGTGCAAACGTTTGGCGTGTGTCCAGTATAGACTCTATTGCTTGCCCAGTCATTGAATACGGCATATCCGATATAAGATGGAAGACGAATTGAAATGTCCTTACTGTAAGCAATTCGCAACAGGTGAACACTTTAGCCGATCTTTACTCATTTAATATCTTTGCCAGTCTTAACACTCTCGTTTATTATCTTTGTTTGTTGATCTCCCATCTCCTTTTTCCCATTTCAGAAAGTTCTTCGACCGTTACGAATTTCAAGCACTCCTAATTAATTTACCATATTTTGCATGTAACTAAATTCATTGTCCTCTTTTTTTTTGCCATTTATAATAGTTCTCGTACGGAACGAACGTGGTGCTGAAACGTTAAGAAATATAGTTGCCCTAATTCAACAGAAGAGAAGAATACTTCTAAAAGCTGAGAAACAAGAGATAATAAACAATCATATTGTTTAGGTAATTAAATTGTTGTAAGAAGTTGAGAGTAATGAGGAGAACTTATTTCTATCAGCTATTTTCATTGTGGAAGAGGCATTGCAAACTCTATTTTTTTTTGTGGGGAGGGGAACAATAATTACAATTAATTAAGTGTTTTACTCAACATATAATTAATTGTTCATTTATGCTTTCGCTTTTTTACAAGTAGTTGACTGCATTTGTAATTTATTATTATTTCATCTACGTTACTTCGGTTCTCATTTGTTTTCTTTTCGATTTTGTTTTTGCAAATTTATTTGCCGCTTCAGAAATTGATTGATTTCATAGTGAAATCCGATCAACCTAGGAACATCTCAGTAAGTTTTTAGAGCCGATTTTGATGAGCTGTGCGCATAGTTATTGCCGTCAATGTGCAATACAAGCATATCAGCCATCATGTCAGACAGCTCCAACATCATCGCATTCGACAAACACTAGTGGTGTACCACCATCGTTATTTTCACATCTTCACGGAGCGACTCCACTATCACCTCCATGCTCAAGCAGTGGTTAGGATGAATTTCTGGCCGACTTTTTTATTATTTTTAAATAAATTCTCTTACAAAACTTTGTGCAGGCGGCAATAGCTCAGTGGTAGAGCTCCCGCTTCCTAGGTTCGATTCGCGGCTGCTTTCCCAACGGATCGCCAGCAGGCTGACCACCAAGCGTTTGGGAACTGGTCAAAACAATTACGCATGGGCATGGTTGTCAGCTGCATCGATACGGGGATCGATGAAATTACAGCTGCCTTTTGAATCCCTTTACACAATACTTTGTACTGTATTCGTTGTATTGAAAATACTTTTTTTTCACCGATTTTCGTACACTATTTTTCTAGGGCGCAATCGACTGTCGTATAATAGATATGCAGCGATCATGGCTATGTGAGAAAATTTTCAATTTATATTTATGTTTCTGTGCACAACATTTTATTTGAAAAAGTTTTCTTTCCTCTTTTTTTCTCAGCCAATTTTTTTTGAATGGCGCCGATATTTCTATGCTCTTCAAATGCGCCATATTTTCTCTTTCCTTTAAGATATCCGCAATCCGTTTCTAAGGCGGAATGCAGGTGTTTTGCGTCAAATTGTTTCACTTATTAATTAGGAGCAAATTCGTGCATGTGAATGCATGGGAATTTTATTTGTTCTTTGTGCGGTCAACCCAAATGGCGTTTGTTTACTTTTCGAAGCAGTTGTTACTCTCGTAGAACCGATGCATAATTTGCGTTCAATAACCCTAAATTGATGCATATTGCAAATTAGGTTGCTAATTGGATATGATTTCATTTCTTAATTACTGCATTTTACTTCTTATTTTAAATGTAACTCTCCAGATGTTTTATTTTATTTAAAAAAAAAACAATCAGTAATGTTCATTCGTTCATTGGCAACACTAGAATGCATATTGCGGGACAAACGTTTTATTATGAGATTTAGTTTGAGCCGTATTTTCCATACTTTTTGTCTTTGCTTGTTCAGTTAAGCAATTCATGACTTTCCGGCTTCTTCAAAAATGTATTCTTTCAAAATTCATTTTTCCAAAAAAATTTTTACGGCAGTCGATTTGTTCATCATGCCGCCCTGCACGATACACAATATAATGACAAAGCCAACATTGTATGATATGAATAGCATTCATTACTATTTGACGAGGCGCTTTTTTTCTCTCGTCTTTTTATCTTCAGTCATGCGCTATTCTTCATTACGATCACCATCTTCGATTATGTAATGACATTCGTAGCCTTTAATCAATCATTCACCATATGTCGTTCATTAGTAGTTCATCTTTTTGTGCCTGCGTCTCAAAACGGCTTTTCCTTATCTGTAATCTTCATAGTTCATGTAACTTAGGTTATGAATTTGGAGGCTACGAATGAAACCTAGAGATCTACTACTATGTTTATAGTCATTACTTTTAACTCCCAACTTTGGTTCGGAAATATTCACAGTTATTATTTGTATGTCTTCGCTATTTAGGAAACAGTTTTAATTTTAGTATGATTAAGTAGCGCTGAATTTAATTGCATATCTCACGAAAGAAAAGCGTATTGATGCGAGCGCAGTAGTTGATACTCTTATAGATTCTCGACCATCGTCACTAATTTCTGGTGGACATCCTCCTACGTCGTTGGTACATCGTCTACCAGCTATTCTAACTCCGTCGACATCTGGATGTACAATAACGTGCAAGGCATGCCATAAACCGACCTTCTTTGCCGATGAACAGACAATCATTAGCATGCCTGTCAACGTTGCACTTAAGAACCTCATTAGCAGGTACATCAGTCTTTTTTTCTACATAAAACTTTTCATTATTTTTTTAATACTCCGAATTAATTAATTTAAAAAGCTTTCAGCAAAGATCGTATTCCTTTCTTCGTGTATATTTGTCGAATAACGGCAGTTGAGGAAATAAATTCGCCGAATTTTCTGAATATTTAAACAAATGTCACCATTCTCGTCATTCCCGAGTACTTCGGTAAATTTGCATATCATTGTAGCTTGTTCTACAGTATAGTCACATTTTGTCAACAGTATAGTCACATTTTGTCCATACAGAACGTATTTTGCAAAGGCCACCAATTATGACGACTGCGCAATCCTTTCGTTCCATTGACTTCCTCAGAGATCTCCCTTGGTAATGCTACGATGGTCGATCATAAAAATATTAAAAATGGTGGAAGGGGAGTGGGAGGGGGGAGAAGACTCGACTTAACTTAGTAATCACGATGAGTAAATGGGTCTAAGAAATGAGACCAGTATAGTATTATTATCAGTACGGAGGCTAAATAGGTAACAGTCAAGTTGATAGCATTCTATTCCTTAATAACAGAGAGATAAAAAGAAATGAAGTAAACAATAAAGTGAACTATAAATTTGCACATCGAAATAAACAGTTAATTTTTAAAGCGCATTGTGATAAGCTCACCTCTGCGGAAGTGTAGGATTGTGTTTGTTTGATTGCTACGAGTCGGAATCAACTGGAGCCAGAATTATGAACTTTGATAGGTATTATTGCCACCGCCGGGCGGACAGTTTGTATCCAGTTTAAGAATGAGCATATTTTCACTTCTGTTTAACCCAAATTACATTTGCTTTTGTCTATGAATCTTTTGAGCACACATCTATAGCATCCAGGATGCGCAATAATATCCACTTTAAAATGACTACGCAAAGTTTATGGTCGAAACTCGTTGCACAACTGTATAGTGTGTCGATTGCTATAGGCGTTCGTAACGCTCACCGAAGAGTGACATTCGCGGGTACGGAACGGAGTCCATCATGTTAACAAGAAGCGTTCTCTTTCAGGTATCGTTGTAATAGCACACCAACGGGCAAAGACAAGCAGGCCAATGAGCAACATCCAACCTGTCAGGTGCGCTTATTCGTCGTCCTCGCCGATTTTTTTTTTGCTTATCTTGCTTTTACACATAAATATTCCACTGAGAATATACATAACGTTGTTTAAACTATGAATATCTTGAAGCCGTATAGTAGCATTGGTCATTGAGAGGGAAGAAGCACGGAATTTCTGATTTGTACAACAGAGAAAGTAATTTTTTTTTGAAAAAAACAAATATTTTGAGTCTCAAAACGAGCTTTCTGAGCGGGAAGCTAGGAGAATTAAAGGAGGGGAATTTTAAAGGAGTTCGGTTAAAACAAATTTTCTACTATTGCTTTGGGAGACTACTAGGGCAATTGATTCGTCGAATACTTGTAATTAAATATGAGGTCAGTTACAGTTGTGTGATAACGATCAACCGGCCGAAGCATCAGTGTTCTGTGAGCAATGTGACATTTATTATTGCCAGCCTTGCCAATCGTCGCTACATCCGGCTAGAGGCCCTCTCGCTACCCACAAACTCGTACATCCGTCCGCAAGGTCAACATCCCATTTACTCATCACGTACTCAATTGCGCATACTCGGAGTGCATCACAACCATCGCCTAGTGCGATTAGTGCATAATATTTAACCATACCCAAATAAACTGGCTGTTTATTTCATCCTATGATCATTATTAAATTTTTAAGGCAAGAGAAGAAGAGCTTTAGTTTAGCTTTAGTTTAAGAGCTTTTTAGTTTCAAACAAAAAAATTGGCCTCAAAACGAAGCTAAGGGAATTTTCGCTAAAAGTGCGGAATTGTCTGAACGAAATCTACAGAACGGTTCAATCGGTAATGAGCGAGTCGAAAGAGCCTCAACAAAAGAATGATTAAAAGTTCTCCGAGCAAGATGTCACAAATGTTATTAATGAATTCGTAACCAGTCACTTTCTTTACGTGTAGATCGGTCGTGTCGATCGGCATTAGCGGTAAAAGCATTCAAATTTGTATGCTTAAAATTTGGACTGCCAAGAAAAGGTGGTTAACAACTAACTGGTCCTAAATTTTGGGAATATTTTGGGGATTTGGTTACATGAAATAACTGCCTAAAAACAGGATAAAGACATTTCCAGGTTTATAGGCTAGAAGTTTTAGAAATTTGTCGAAAAAATAATAAATTAAAGTAAAATAATAAAAATAATTATATATATTAAAGGCCAAAAAATAGTAAAAATTAAAAAAATACAAAAAATAATTGAAAAAATTAAAAGAAAAACGACTGCGGCATGTATCTGTTATTGGGAAACGATTTCGCTTCACCGTTGCCTTAAAGTTTATAACGACGATATTTGTCCCTATAAAGCGGAAAACGAATATTTATGAACTTGGAAAAATGGGGCGTTTGCATGTTGCCAAAATTGTGTCCTTTCTGAACTTAAGGTAATCAGAGATCGATTTCAGACGCCCATCTCGATCTCCTGCTTCAGTTGCTCCGATTAAGGAGTCAAATTGCTCGAACCATGCAACTGAAATCTTATCGATGTACTGTATGGTTTGTCGTATGGCTGTTTGCGGTATATGTCTGCAAGAGATTCGGCATACGAACCACGATGTTCAAAGCCTCGAGAAAACATGCAAAGCCCAAAAGGTTGGTATATTCATGCGCATGCTTTTTCGTTCATCACCACATACGATATTTAAATAATATGCCTGTTTGTTGTGGATTGTTGTAATACATATAAGTCGTGATTTAACGAATTTTTTACTAAATGTTTTTATAAAAATATTCATGAGAAGAGTGAAAGATGCAGGGAATGTTTTGAAGCTCCAGTGCTGATCATCTTTTGTTTTTGATAGGCATATCAGCTGTCGATAAAGTTTCGAATATCTGCGGTAATGTTCTAAAATGAGAGGGGCCAGCCTTGCCCACCAGCTTTGCCCGTCTGCGTATTCCACCATGTAAGCATGTGATCATGCCACGTTATCGGCAATAATTTTGAGAATGGTTTTGTTCCATTTAGACCTTTTTTTAAGTCCTTAAACGTTTCCGTACCAACCTTCAGTAAAACAAACTGGAAAATCCTTAAATGTTCCCTGTTCAGTTTTCATTCTATAGTAAGGAAATGTTCTCATAGATGTCTCAGTTAGTGATTGTTTTGAAATCATTTCGGTGATCTGAAAAAAAAACTTTCAATTTAGCTCATCTCTTCTAGTCGTATAGTAGTTGTCTTGGCATTGATGATGCGATATCTGTTCAACGCGATTCTAGTTTTGCTCGTATGTGACGTTTGTAGGCTTTTTATGCGATGTCCTCGAGGGTTATCTGCGTCCTGATCTCTGCAATTTTTCTTCTTGTCTGCCTTCTCTTGTTTCAACGCTCTTCTATTGCATGAATGTCAGATGCAACTAAAACACCGCATTTGCTCTTTGTGATTCTAAAAGCATCATGAGCAAATCCAATTCGACTTTAGCTACTCAAAAGTGCAGCAACAGGCTGATCTAGGAAACGCATTCAGGGGCATTTGCATCGGCGAAAATGTTCGGTCGAAAATAAAAATCTTTTATAAAATATGATCGTCTAATGCATAGTTTTTCCCGAAACATCTCTGAACTAATTTTGATCATTTATAATGGAAGAGGGATATATATATGTATATATATGCATATATATGTGTATATATTTGTATGTATACATCTATCTATCTACCTATCTATCTATCTATCTATCTATCTATCTATCTATCTATCTATCTATCTATCTATCTATATATATATATATATATATATATATAGATATATATATGTATGCATCTATATGCATCTATATATATATATATGTATGCAATGTTTAGATTTTCCTTTCTAGCTTGCCATAGTTTACATTGTCTTTTAAGTTAGTAGTTGGGTCAGATTTCGGAGATCTTAATTTTATACCTTTAAGGTAGGCTGTACCGGTACAGAATGTCGATAAGTTCTTGTCGATTCTAGGTGATGCCATTACGACAAATCAGCTTTAATTATCGGAATTTTGAGAAGTGATTTGTTATGATGAAAATAAGAAACAGTATAAATGCTGGTCATTAGCATCTGATACGCGTAAAATATGCTCATAATACTTGAACTATGCTAGTGCTCAGTTCGTATCACATTAAGTTTTCATTGCGTTTCTCATAGCTCAACGAATAACACTAGCAAATAATATATGCATCCATAGATAACAAACAACCTTCTTTGCGTATCGTATATATGTCGTACCGTTGACGTATCTCCATATGGGGACCCATTTTAGTATCGAAAATAACCTGTTGTTGCACCTTTCATTAAGCCGATATAGGATCGTAACGATGTTATTTTAACGGATTTTCTTGTTAGAATACTTCGAGTGAAACATGAAAAAAAAAAATAAAGTAATAACGATGTTGACTGGTTACTTTACGTTCCGCTTCTTTCAATTTTCGCTGCAGAACCGGATATGAATACTGGAATATCTAGTCTTTCTGATGGCATTTAGTGGGTGACAAATGATTCACATACCCTTAAAAGTGTCATTAATGTTGCTGCATGGAAACAGTCTGATGGCATTTTAATGGTTCGTTAATTACTTCCTCTCCGCATCCGATCCGATTTGCTTTTTGTTACGATCATGATGAGACGTTTCCCAAAAAGGCGGCGTTCGTTTGCAATACGAAACCAGCTCGTAGATAGGCATCAAAAAGCGTGATTACGGCTGACCACTATGGACGGCATTGAACGACGGACAATGCGCCATCGTTCGCTTCCAGCCGTTAATTATGCGTCTATATAAGTGATCGAGCACCAATATATTACTCGACCAATGCGTTTTGGCACAATGCCAAATCTGCTAAGAATCGAATTAGCTGCATGGATTGACCATTTGGAAAATTTTTTCTTCTTGTTCATCCTAACGATTTTTTTTCGTACTCTTACATTGTAGCCTACTTTGATTTTTTGAAAGCATTTTTACGTAGATGTTTTTTTTAAATATTTTCAGCCCCTAAACGTCTCATTTTTCATGCAAAAGATTCTGGAGCTCTGTTCCTTTTATCCGTTCTACAATGCCCGTCGAACCGGACGAGTGATAAAGAATGAAATGGAAATGGGAAATGAGAAGCAAGAATAAATGCAAAAATACTGTTACGGCCCCGTCCCCCCCCCCCCTTTTCCTGATTTTTTTTGAACTTGATAACCATCAGAGAAAATCTCCAACATTTCCATTTCCATCAGTCTTCGTTGCCGAAATCGCTTCGTTTTCATGGCTCGATACATGTGCAACCGACTCCTATACATCCCGACCCTAGCAACAATATCAATTTATGGATATTCATTTGCATTTGATCTCTCATTCAGCGCTAGAGCGCAACTGACAAAACAGCTGCTTTTCGAGACTGAAACACTAACTGTTGCTGAAAGGTGGTGCTTTTGGTATGAAGTATTTCCACATGACATTCAAATGTATGATCCAATTATTAACTTGAACGGTAGTTCTAATAATCACTCACTTACATAGTTCTAGTACACATCAACAAGGGGAAAGTGCATACCTTCCAATGCTCCTCTTCCCTTCTTCCCTCGCTTGCATGGTCTGCGAAAATGAGGGACTTCGTATCCGATTGCGCAAAATTATAAGGAGCGTCTGTTCCGAAGCAATTATTGATTCTCTACGTCCCCGTTGTGCGATCCACCATTTTCGAATTATGGGCTTTTTCAAATTTTCAACAAAAATGTGTCCCAATTTCCTCTCGTATGTGACCTAAAGATTTTTACCTCTCCTTATCGATGTGTGAACCCTACGGTTTGATAACCGCAACGAATTGGTTGTGGAAGTTCAACCAACGATTAGGGTACCTGAACTGTTTACACATTTGTGAGCATGAGCAAGTAGATCGTTTGTTAGCGCGAAGGGTGCTAAACAAAGCACAAAGTTTCGCCAATTGCAGCCAATTATTATTTGCCAATGTACGTTGACCTCTTTTGCGAATTTACCCAATACGTCAAGTCATTCAACCCAAACAAGTGTGAGACTTCAATTGTGCTCCATCCCGTTGAACAACAAACGCTCAACATTGTGTTGTAGGCAGAGTGCAAACATAATTGTGCACTTAACTTTGCCCTTTCGTTCTTTCGCATAATGGATTTGTTAGCATACCAAATAAGGACATTCTTATACCAAATAAGGGCATTATTATACCAAATAAGGGCATTATTATACCAAATAAGAGCATTATTTTTAACTTGTTCCCAACAGACGACCTTAAACGAACCGTTCGATGACGATATAGGTAGGGTAAGGTATTAACTGCTAGAATTTTAGCGAAATAATATTGCATTCGTTTTTTTTTTCTCTTTTTTGGAACTTTTTTGGAAGCATCAAATAGGGACAAACTACTTATATAATAGGTGGAAAATTTGTATAAACTAACAAAAGAAGCTGTTGTATATTTTTTTCATAATATTAGAGGCCAAATATGATTGACATTAGCGGAACTAATTTTATGCGGTTTTTTTTTTCATGCGTACTAATACTAATCGCATGACCAAACTTGGTAGCATATTTTATGGATTTTCTTTGTTCACCCGAATGATCCATGAAATGAAATTTGCTATCGGCGTCGACAAATTGAAATGCTAACGTTTATGCTTGTATTTAAGCGAATTTAAGCGCAACTTTTTGAAAATTTTCACTGAAAAAATCTACCATTTTTTCAAAATAAATCCATCATTAATGGAATTTTAAGTGGAATATAATGGAATATAATGGAATTTATTGGAATTTAATGGAATTTATTGGAATAAAATGGAATTTACTTCAAAATTAGTGGAATTTTTACTGAAATGCTTCCGACAATTAGAGAGCGGCCGTATATAACGACTAGTTCTGACTTAAAATTTATAAAAAAATTTGTAAAAACACCCTCCTTCATTGAGAGATTTTAGGTGTGAACATCGTAACTCAATGAGCAAAAGTGCGTTCTTTATGATTTTTTTTTTCTGAGCACTATAACAAATGAACTTTGCAGTCGACTCACGAAATGACGCTTCCTAGTCAGGCTTTTTTTTTTGAAGGACTAAGGCACTATTTAGAATTACAAAAGAAATTTGACAATTTAGGGAAAAGCCTTTGATTATATGCTAATTCGGCGCCTTATAGATCAAGCAGTGCAACGATTCCCACCGATCAATAGATCAAACAATGCAACGATTCCCTTCGTTCGCCCCTCTTAACTTTTGGATAAATTTTCTAGGCTATCATTTTTGGCCAAAGAAATTCTAATCATAATAGTTAATTAAATTATTTCTCTCTTTATGTTATGATTCGCTGAAGTATACTTGTTTAGTAGTTCGCATTGTTTCGATGTTATTCATCAAAGTTGTATTTATTCCTATTGGATGTTTCTTTTATTAAAAATGCATTTGACTAACCGAACCGGAAAATTACTGTTACACTTACTTTTGTTATACTAATATATTTTTGTGTTAATTTGTTTCTCTTCTTTTCTTTTCAACTATCATATCTCATTACTCTTGAGTGTGCCATAAAAGGAGTCATTAGCATTACGAGAGCAGTGCGCAAGTGAACTACCCTCGCAAAGTTGCTATATAGCTTCCCAAACAAAGTTCATAGTCAACTGTGTAATTTATCGTTCATCATCAAGATAGAGCACCTGGCTTAAGTATATATCCGAAATTATCGAATATAAATAATCCCTTATTTATTTTTTTTCAATATTTTTTCTCTGAATCCAATCATATGTGTTTCACGAGTCATTGACTCGTATTTGGGTGTGTTTTTTTGTGAAGGAAATGAAGCCATAATTATGCAGCCTTCCCCATAATAATTATCCGCCCATAAATTTCCATTACACATAAAATCACCGTATTTATATCTTCCTTAAAATCTTTTATCTAATTTTTCTCACCAATATTTTTCTTCATATTTGATGCTTTAAGCCGTCTATGAATTTCTAGAAGTGCACCTAACGCTCAATTGCTTTTTGATGGTGCCCTTTGTTGCTCACTTCTATGAGCTAATGTGCATGTAATTTGCATGAGCGAATCTTTACTGATGATATACATCCCGAGGCAATATTAAAATTGGTCGTAATAAGTGACATGAAAGTTGAAACGTTTTTAAATGCGTAAAGTTTCTCTGTGCGCATATACTAGCTAAGTTAATGTCACTTCTTGCTTTCAAACATTTGATGGTAATTAACAGGCTTCCTCACCCAAATTCTTGCACAATTTCATTTTTTTTGTTTTAGCATAAACAATGCTGCACTAATCTGCAAGAAATAACCAGCACACAAAGGAGAGGGCTGTTCCGAAATATGGCGGTGAGCTGATAGAAGCAATGCTCAGATAGTGACCCTCGTGTAAACATTAGTGTGCTTGGGAAAGATCTGTTTTGCTTTCATTGAGAACAGACAAGACTCCTATCACCATAAATACGTGCTATATTGAACAGGGAAGGCCCACTTAGTGAATATGTGCTTCATTGATGAGCTTACTTTTTTGGCTTGGTGAAGAAATAAGTTTAATACAAGCTTAAATCTATTAAGCTTCCTTTTTGCAATGAAATAGTGCTAGTAATCCATTGAACATGCTTTTGCATCAACAATCGTACTTTAAGCAGCGAAACCGAATTAGCATTACGGTCCGGGAGCAGCTCAAGCTTCCGTTCCGGTCTTAGCTCTGATTGAGGCATTCGTATGCCAACATCTCTATAGCATCTAATTATAGCAATGCTGTTTTGCTTTTCGCGTCTATTCCCAACAACTTCGTCTCTTTTGAGCTGACAATAACTTTACACCTATTGACAAGATTATGCTACTTTTATGAGTATTCCTCTTTGGCCTACTTCTACTCTTTAACATTGTCTTCAATCAAATTCAAAAACAGAGATTTGCCATGTTCATTATCTTTTCACTAAGAAACGACTATGAACCTCAAAATTCCTAAGAATTTCCCTAAAAGTGGCTATGATGTACAAGTAAATTGCGCCGTTTATTCGAGCTTCAACCAGCTGTCCGAACAGCGATCGTATCAGAAAGTAACTGGAATATGGTATCAGAAAGTAACTGGAATATAATATCAGAAAATAACTGAAATAATGCTCACTCCTAAAAGAGACTTCGATATGGACGCCGTTCGATTTATGTTCATCGTAGGCGCGGATTGCTTTTTAAAGTATAGCAGCTGTTTTTCGCATAAGAAGCCTGCTTTCAATGAATGTGTGCATTCATCGTCTAATGTAGACCATTGTGGAAAATCGTTTACGAAACTTCTGCAATAATACGATCATTCGTTTACCATAAATAATTAAATAGGCAGGGCTCATTTTAAGCAACATTTCTAATCAGTGATTTCAAGGGCCATCAATCGATAATAATCACATATATTAAGTTCCATATGTGTATGCACAATTCCGGCTATTGATCCGATGGTCCAAATGTGCTCATCGTTCCCGTTAGAATCTCGATTCATTGGCAAATGGTCTTATTTTTAGCTAAGCGAGTAGTGCATTTGAGGAATCGTATGTGTATCCACGCTAAGCGTAGCTTTCCGCTATGATCCA
>JPKZ01001848.1:11779-24684 GCA_000803305.1 Toxocara canis
CCCCTCCTCCCAGTCAAAAGAATAAACACCTCTCAAAGTCTAGCACTCATCTCATCAATAAACTGTCGGTTGGCCGAGTAGAGAAATGATCCAAGAAACATTAACGACCGCCCGCATGCGAAATAAAAATTTGATTAAACAGACAATGAGCGAAAAGCATACCTTGGTCATCGACATCAAACCGGCCATTTGGATATCATCCGACCAGATTGGAGGGAAGTAGTCCTTTCGATCCATACCAATTTCGTGAAATGAATTTGCTAAAGAAAACTGTGCAGAAGTCTTAAACATGCTCTCACAAATATCCGTACCGAAGTGACACATGGCGACGGAAGGGCTTAGACGAAAAGATGTAATGTTAGAATCAATCTGCACGTACCTATTACTAAGATTATAAAAAATTGAAGCGCTGCGATGCTGTGCATTGAGACACTCACGCAATAAACAACACGAGCGCACCATCGTCCTCTCCTCACTCCTCTTCTCAAATTTGCGAATATGCTTCCGCTCTCAGTTCTCGCTCGATCGGCTTGCGAACCCATTTTCACTTTATTTTCTTTCCCCCTTTCTCTATCCCTTATTTCTGATGTTGCCGAAGGCAAGCGGCTCTAACTGTAACTCGAACTGCGACTTGCGAGATTGAAGGCGGAGAGGTGGGGGCATGAAGTCGGCTTATATTCATACATGTTAGCAGCTTCTGAAAGAACAACAATGTTCCTGTGGATATTGCCGTGTACACCCTTCAAAGAAGCCGCGACGCTGGAATTCTTTTGAGGCTTGCTTACTGCAAGAACCTAGCTCTTGAAGACTGAAAATTCCCACCTTATCCCGCTGCGAGGACTGAGGGAGGTGGCAGAAGAGGAGAACAGGGAGATGAGCGGGAGGAGGGGAGGGAGGATGACGACAAGAGGGAAATGGGCGGGATGGAGGGAGTAGAAGCTCCTCCCCCACCTTTCGAAAGCAGCAATTTTGAAACGCACTTTTAGAAGATAAAGATTAGGATCCTACTAGCACTTTCTGAATCAACAATCCCCCAGGACATGTCCTTACGGAATTCTGCGGGCGATCTCGTTACTTGCAAAAGTCAGTACCAAGTATGGTAAAACAGCCGCAGTTTGAACCTTAACTGTCAAAATGTTAGATTATTTGCGAGTAGCGGTCTCGAGGTTAGGAGGCCTCAAAATATCTCTGCGAAGTTTGGCGGTGGTCTGACTGCTTCCAGTGAAAGCGTAAAATTACATCTGCCCACCTCACAATTTTAACATGCACATATCACTAACGCAAAACCCGCCATAGCTAATCGGCCCGCTATGCCCATACAAAACCATAAAAAGACATCAACGAAACGTTCTCTACCGCCATCACTTTCATCGCACATGAATGAAATACACGAACGACGACCCACCCACACTTGAGCGGCAAATCCTGTGATTTGTTTGTGAAATTCGGCCGAGTTCAGACGGCGCACAACCAAGCGAGTAAGAGCTTTTTTAAATTTCCCGCTATGACCTGCTACGCTCCCTGATCACGAACTGTTCAGAAGCATCACGGCGCAGCGCACTCATCCGTCTCACTCGATCAAATTACCGAAAACGCGCCAGGAAAACTGTGTGCAATGAAATTGTTGCGTCTCTCTCGGCTGCAACACGAACCGAGTTGCGCAGCCGATGGGGACCAGCAGCTTCTTTTAGAAAATGTTTGCGTACGTGCGTGCGGGAGGCAAACCAGTGGCCTATAACAACAAGATTAAATAATGATTAGGCCCGGAAATATTTCCTAAGCAGTGGACCCTAAGAAGGAAAATGCATCTGCCCCTATGCGCTAGTGATATGAAGCTTTAAAACCTTTCTGACTCGACCGCCGTTCGATGATCCAGCATGCAAGAACATTCAAATAGTCCGTCTCAGGAATGGGTGGGATACGTCCGAATTTTACGACGGTGTCAATAAAGCACTTCCTCAATGAAAAACTCATACAAACCAAACGAAAAACGAAAACAGTGGTCAATTTTTACGTTTAAAAGCAATTGAGATTTTCCTCTCGTAGCCATGTGCTTTAGAGGTAACTGCGAGTCCTTACAGACGAGGCGCGTGCGTCTTAGTTGATGGCCAGTGTCTTCGGCGTCTCCTTTCTTTCCAAAAACCAACTTTAGGCACGTGCATGGATATGGAACTCATGAGGAGGTGCTCATCGATGTAAAGGGTTGGCGGGTTGCTACTAATCACAGTGCCTTCCATTTTTTAATTCACGAATTTACGCTTTTCACAGGGAAACGCGAAGATTTACATTTGCCTGTAAAAGTCTTGAATTTTTTAAATGATTTCTCATGTGTGCTGGCAGAGCGCATTGTGCGCGTATCTGTTTGACAGTTTCAATTCGAGAACCATTGAACGTGGAGTTACGAAATTTGGTGGGTATAATCTACACCCTATATCGTTCAAAGCATTTCATCGATCCCAGGAAAGTCACGTGCCTTAAAGGGGTAAAATCTTCCATGAATTTTCAACTATTCGAGTTGCACATCCATGTGGCCGAGTCCCGTGAAGACGAGTCTTTAGCGCATCTACACGAGCGCTCTCTTGTGAATGAAACGCGTTTTCGTCATCTGGGAGCAGCGGACGAAAGCGGCTAGTACCATCAGTGAATCGCCCAATCGCGTATCATGCCAACCTGCTGCACATAGCCCTACCTATTCGAACACTGCTGGACACAGCTGATTGGAGATACTTGCAAATCTACCATTTCGGAGCTGATGAGCTGGTTTCAAGTTTGGATATGAGAGATGAGTACGGGGTGCAAATTGTACGTGCCAAATTTCACAGCTGTGCTTTGACGCGAGCGGGCAGTAGCTCAGTGATAGAACTCCCGCTTCGTATGCGGGAAGACCTGGGTTCGATTCCCGGCTGTTTCCCGGATGGGTCGACAGCAGGCTGGCCACCAGGCGTTCCGAAATTGGTCAAAACAATCATGCGTGGGCACGGTTGTCAGCTGCGTCGATACGGGAATCGATGAAATACAGCTGCCTTTGCAGCCGTTTGCTTTGACCCACTTATAAACACATGAATACGCAAAGTCTCGCCATGCCGCTTTCTGCAAATGTATTTTGCGGATTCGTATTTGTCAAAGCGCATAAAAGTGTATGTGAAGATGCATAAACGGTTTTATGTAAAGCCCACCCAGTTATACGTTCATACAAAGGCTGCTCGCTTCGCTCAGCGTTTTGCTAATTATTCTTAACGACTGTCTGCATCAGAGAATCAATGTCTCACTATTGCTCGCTTAACTTAAATTAGCATACCCACGGATGGCTTTCAAAGTGGGCAACAGCAGCATAAAAGGAAAGTGTGTGGCCAGTCATTTATTGTCATGAGCGTAGATAAAATACATTATAGTTTACGAGAACTCTTATAACTAGGGCTTTTATGCAGTCGGCCAGATTTGTTGAGTGCTTATATCGTGCTTCATTTGTTTACTGAGAATATGCGAATCGCAGAGTGAGCATTGTCAGCATCCTTCAGCTTTCTACTATTTAAAAAGCATAGCCGAATTAAGTGATGTTTATAGACACTCTTCATGATAGCCGTTCAGTTTGTCGCGGTCAGTGTCGATGTCCTTGTTGGTTGTCTTCATACCTTAAAACAGTTGCAGTAATGTTCGCGGGGAATGTCATCGGTATAAGCTAGCAGACATTCAGTTCTGCATCTGTGTTCCAGTGAGTGACATTTTGAGTTAAACTTTCCTTTTGACAACCCACAATTTGTTGCAAAAACACTGCAAATCATTGCCATTTAATCGCTAAAAGAGCGCCTATGGGGAATTTTGTGTGTCGTAACGACCTCATCGCTGTCCACTCACCCCATTCCCCTTCCTCACTTCCCCAACCTCGTCCGACGTCGACTGTCGCTTATGACCTTTCTTTCCTTTTTTCCCTGTTTTTTTTTTCATCTCTTTTTCCTCCCTGACTTTATTTTTCTCTTACCCATTCCTTATTTATTTAGTTTTTCTCTTACCCACTCCTGTTTTTTTTCACGCGAGTTTTTATCTCCACTCAAAATCGTGCTACGTTTTGCAACTACTTTCTTCCAAATGGAGGTGGCAAAATCATCAGTTGTGAGTACGGTAGCAGACCGTAATATCTTCAGGATTTCCGAGCCTAGGTAGAGGTGACTGTAACTTTACACAGGCGCAAAGTCAAATGAAGGAGGTTGTGGGAAAAGCTGAGTTTCACTAAAACTACGACTGTTTTCTCACTCAGATTTACGCAGTCAAACACTTCTAAAACGTTGTCCTTCTCTGCTCTTTGGTATGCACAACGACGCGAAATATAATATGCATATTCGGTGGTAATGAAAGTGGTTACTATTTATGCGTTTTGCAGTGGTAATGAAAGGGTAAAATGAATGAAGATATACGTCGTGAAAGAAGTGTTGTGTGTGCACAGGTGGAATGTTGTCCGTTTTGCATAACGCCGCAACGAAGCCACAGCCAAAACCATCGCCAACCACATTAACGCATGTCCTCATGCGATCCCTGCAGTTACATACTACACCTATTTTTGCGTTCAATTCAATACTTACTTCCACAACAGCCTAAATGTTGCTTTAGTCCGTATAACGTAATCGAAAAAAAGCTGCAATAAATAACAGCAGCCTATTTTTCGAACACTACAACCTAACGTATTCTAATATTCATAATTAGCCAAGACATCACTTTATGATCATTCATCAAATCACGCAATCACGCTTACAACTAAATTCCACTAGAATGCATTAGAAGTGGAGCACTGTAGACGTCCTTTTTGTAAACAAACGATATATCTTAAGACAGTAAGTAAATTCAGTGATAAACATAACTGATAGTGATTGTATTTAATCGGGCAAGGATTGTACAATTGATAAGAAAAATTGATACCGTAATTTGTCCACTAAAATAAACGGTTTGAGTGGGAGGTCCGCTTTTGAAAATTAGGATAAATCGAAGAATGGGGTCTTAATATTTGATAGAATATGATAAACGCCGTAACATGCTCAACACTCAGTTTTCGCGCTGCTCTCATCCGCCTTTTACGATAACGTAGCTTTTCACTGTTTATGCACTGGCTGGGTAAAAACATTCACCTATCGAACAAGCTTTTTTTTCTGCAATAGGAGGACAGATTTTTTGTGAATTGATTTGTTGCTCAATGCGCAATAGTTTTCTGCCCCACTATATAAATGTTTTGTGGATGACAAACGAAAAAGAGGGGTGGAATAGGATTAAAAGCGCTAATGCTACAGTTTTTGTGGTATGGCGCCGAAACGAACAAGAACCAGTCGACAGCGAAGATAAGTGATATATCGTTCGAAGGAAGACCGACAGCCGAAAGTACGATCAGCATCGTAACAAGACCTGCTGACGGAATCGATGCAGCGCCAATGGCCGCCAACGTCGACGTCAAGCTGCAATTACTAAATGTCATTCTCAAACATGGTTGAAAAAGTTGCAGTTCAAATCGAGCGTAGAGGGTTCCATAACGTAAAAGAGGACGCACTTTAATGTTGTAGGTCTTCCTCGAGCTGTTCTTTTATAGTTAACAGGGGAATGAAGGAAGCGCACAACACTTGAGAAAGTGAAACTGTTCGACAGCAAGGATCACCTTATGGTGGCAATCTGGCTCGGAGTAAGTTCGATGCCGTTCAGTTGCGCTATGAATATCGATGCCACCGCTTCGTAAAGCGCTGTACCGTCCTGTAAAGGTCCAGTTGACATCACAATATGCAATCACATTCATTACACTGTCTTATCGTAAATCGACGACCGAAGCAAGCTTCTATTACGATCGTACCGCGACCAAATGATAACGCGTAGCACATGTAAGACGCGATTTGCTCAACGTATATCCAGTCACGAATCTTACTTTCTCCCAGTCCCTCCAAATCTCAGCAACACTCCCACATTACCTCCAATTCGCTTCTTTTACAAACTTTTACTACCAAATATCTGCTCATCTATCACTCCGACCACATGAGCTGTTCCATCGCTTAAAAGTATGAATAGCAAACCTTGCAGTCACTTTTTTTGATACTTCTGACAGTTTGATACTTTTGATACTTTTTTTGATACTTGATAAACATTGGTACTTTTTTTCCGAAAACACTTTTTGTGCAAATGATAGGAAATGCATAGCAATGTACCGAGTGCTAGAATGTTTCCTTGTGTTATACGAAGTCGAGTAGAAATTTTTGCCGAATTTTATTTCTCGAAAGCATACGACCCGAATACACAGGAATAACAGCAACGAACTACACTTGACCGCGAAACAATTTGTATAAATCTGACCATGTTAACAATCGCTCCGATTGGCAGAACAAACTTCGAAATTCTTGGGTCAACGTGATTGTTCTCCTTCAAGCAACGGAAAGTAGCCGGAAGCGAGGCAGCACTAAAAAAGCGACTGATGACGAGTAGTTAGATAGTAAGCAGTTGAGCGACAACAAAGAAGTCGAATTAGACATACCCACTGTAACTGTATTGACAACCATATTGTGTGGCTGTCAGTTCATTCGGAGTGTAAACCTCGAAAACACAACAACGACTGTGATAGCGATGTGCCACTGGCGCATGCTTCACTCTATAATAGGGGATAACGTTAAAGTGCTGCTTTCAAAAATTATTTATGAACGCTGGAAACGATAAGCACCCTTTCTGAGTTCACTCCTTCATAAGCGTTCTCAAAAGTATGCCCATTTTGACAAAATGCAAACGGTATAAATTTGAAACGCTTATAAACGGCGTGTATGATATTCGCAAATATGCATTCAACTCGCAAACGCTACAAGCTAAGAGCCCTGGACAACGACAGGGTACGGTATCCGCAAGTGAAGATTCAACGTGGACCTTGACGCAGTCCCAATAGCAGTGAGGGCTGCCTGAACCAGGCCTCGCATGAATGCATACGGGTTTCGTCCTGAAGCCAAAAAGTAGACAAGTGGTTCGGTGAGAAAAAGATGAATCGCTAGACCAAGAAGCACACAGAGTACGAACGAGGCCAGTGTACGAACTGTGCTGACCACGTCGTCGATTTCCAAAATCTTCGCTGCTATCAATGAAGCCACTCCTATGGGTGCGTACCTGTAACAGGACCCAATCGACCAGACACCCTGTTCACACTTAGTTAATCATCTCATCAGTCATGCTCTCATATATCTTGGGATATCCAATCAAAGTATGATCACCATTCTCACCAATTTAGCGGGATCGACTCGCACATGTGACAACAAAGTTCGTTTTCGCCTCTGCATCAGTAACATCCGTTTTCTCCTCTGCTGTAGCAATACTCTAAGTACGAGAAAGCGATCTGGTCGAGCTCGCTACACTGGGATGACTCCGCAAAAAGGCAAAAACTAGCAAGCTTGAACAGAAGCCAAAGTTACAACATCATTCAGTGTATGAAAATTTAGCTTAAAACCTCATCATCATTAATCGTAATTGCGGAACGCCGTTCTACGTTGCGGAAGAAAATCCTGAAAATGCTAACGAACCACATAATGATTCGGACGATGCGCGTTATAACCACGTCGAGAGCGATGAAAAAGTTTTTAAGGGGAAGCCCATGTTCACCGGTACGTCCAATCATTATACCCATTGCGATGCAGAATACGATTACTCCTATAAATGCAGTTGAGCCAGCATTATTCACTTGCAAGTCTGTTTCCTATTCTGCATTAGCCACTCTTTTTCATGATTCTCAGAACTCGCATGGACCAGTATCCTTCTCATATAAGGGATATTGTGCTAACTCAAAGAATATTTTAAAACTTGTGCCACTGTTTACATCAGTTGCGTAAAAACGAATACTTTTTACTTAACATCACGTCATCATAAGGACACACTACGATCACAAGGAATACGACTCCCATTTGCTTCCTGACTACGCAACCACTAACATATCATGCCAATGCATTTTGCAAGTGAAGGGATGGCCAGAAACGGGTTCTTATGGGAAATATGAAGTCAAAATTTCCACGGAAGTTGTAACAGATGGCAGGGAAAATAAAGAGAGCGATTAAAAAAAGAATAAAATGGAAAAAGAAAGTTGAAGAGATTTATATGAACAGAAAATATGAATATTCCGTCTCATTCCACTGATCATCACGCAATCGCCGCTTTCGCGATTTCTCCAACGGTTGCACAACGAGCCCGAATGATGGAAAAATAAACGAGATCCATGAATGACAACTCGTTTTTGTCAAAAACGTTAGTCGGCGATTGTTTTCACTCATTCACTATTAATTTGAGATTCGTTTTTAAGCTTCAGCATTTGCACTGGTGCACTTTTGCAATACGCATATATCGTCTCTTCTCAGTAAACTGCTTGAACGCATTATATGCTTTTCATAAGAATGAATATAGGAAGAATAAGCGTATCTGCCAAAATCATTAACAAGCCATAGCTCTGTGATGAATGACTCAGGAAGATTCTTATATACATTATATATATATTTAGGCATTCATACACTATATGTTCATTATATATCCAATAAACATACATTATATATACATTATATACATCATGTATTCATATGTATATTTATTTAATCAAAATAATCAAAATATGTATAATCAGACGAATCGTCAAACGCATTCACGTTGCCTCATATATATGCATCTTCAGTATTAGATGGACACTGTACGTATACAAATATGCTTGCGGTTGCACTTACCAAGAATATTAACTCCAGTGAGGTGTTTCATTTCGATTATCACGTGCTCGTGTGGTTGCGTATCATTCCCTCCGAGCACACTTCTATAAACGACCCTCCTCTCAGACTGTACCGTTTCGAACGCCGCACTGACAATATTATCCGGGAACATATTTCTGCAAATCAGTATTCATATCATTTTGAACCATTTATTGATTGTTTCAAAATCGTATTATTCTCTATGTCGCTTTATGATGTTCACAGCAAATCTATACTTCCCTAATAAAAGTAGCCAAACGTGTATATAATACTAAGAATCTCATAGCTATTGTTGTACATATATTTCAACGACGCTAAAATATATTTCTCAAAATCAAAAGATAGCTCCATAAAATACAGATTGGTGGCATTTAAAACGCACGTATGAAAGCGAGAGCAAATATAAACTGTACGGAAGAATCAGTCCTCATGACTTGATTCTTGAACTCATGAACTCATCACTCACGTACCCGACACTTTTTAAGAAGCTCTACTTCGCACAACGATCAGCAAGTGCCGTTATATAGCATTCACACTTTCAAGACAGAACTTGTATTTTCTTGCAAACAGTTCACTAGAATTATACGGAAATGGAGCCTGGCTCGCTCCAGCTACACACCTGTGAGCTTTTCTTTTGCTTCTGTGTGCTGAAATTATCTAAGAAAAACGCTTAAACCCACCCCCTTTAGTTTCGTCGGGCCTCTCTTGCTTAAACCCTGCCACGTAGGTGATCGCGAATTTAACTCTCTCTTGCAGAAAATACGTCATCGGTTATATAGATTAGAGTTTCATTGTGTTACGCAATACTGTCACCTGATCAAATCGAGGAATTTATCGATGGTGGAAACGTTTTGCTGGGCTTCGGAATAGCTAGCAGTGTATTGTCTGACTCTGGGATTACCCGGATGCATCAGGAGTACCAGCGCGACACCGGTCTGAAAAGCAGTAATACGTAGCAAGTCTCAGCGCTAAGAACGAGAGCTGCTATAGGCATTGAACGTTGTTTAACTCGATAAAATTCAGTGCCTATATGAACACGGATATACAAAAAAAAGCCTAAGCATGCACTTAGCGAGCTCTTCCAAAAAAGCAAGCGTGCTTAAATAAAGTAAACTCCGCATGGACTAAGAAGCTAAATTCTAATTTGGCAATAACAATGCACCTTCGTAAATTTTCCGTAACAAATAAAATCGACTGCTATGTATTGTGAAATTCTATATGAAATATGATTTTCACCGAAATGTTTTATATAGAAAACTAGTAATGAACTCTGACCACATATCTTCGTCTCATGTTTACGCGAAGAGGTGTCAAAAATTTTGCTATCCTTTCCGTTCTGAAAGGTCGAGAGAGAACCGCGAAGAAAATAGATAACTGGATAACGTTCAAATGCAGTGTTCGCCCGAACCTTAATGACTCCGCGCTTCAAAAAACATTAAACGATATTTTTTGAAACCTCAGTCCAAGTGATGGAAAGGAAGACGTTTTTTGCAATGAAAATTTAAAAAGTAATATATAAACTTTACTATATATAAACTGAACTGAATTTGTCCGCCATGCATATTTCCAAAACTAGTTTAACTTTCATTTTAAACTTTCCATTGCTTAAAAGCACTTTCCTTCCCATCACTTGGGGTGAAAAAAACAATAACTATGGATGTTTGGGAAAATTACACTGTATTTTAACTACAAAATCAATCACACTCGTTTATTTACATAATAAATTAATCGCCTACATAACACTTTTACACATATCTATATTATTCCCAAACTCATTCCAAATCGGGTAAAAGTTTCAAGTGCTTCCCTCAAAATTTAAAGGATAACCAATGCTCCAAACATTCCAGGACTTAAGGTTTTCTTATAACCCTTTAGGCATCCTTCTGAAAACGCTAGACATTGTCGCTAAAATTACATGGCTTCTTAAAAATTAATAATTAAAAAAAGTCTATGTTCGGCACAGAAATGTCACGTGTGCAGATGCACTGCTGCCTTAGTTCGATTTATTCAGTGGGTGATCCCATAAACCAAACTATGCGCCCAATGATTAAGACGTCGACTGATCACGAAACAGTTCACTACAATTTTTAAAGAACAATTTCGCTAGGTCGCCCCGCTGTCTCTGCACTGAATATGACAGAGAGTAGCCGCTAAACCAACAAAATTGAGTACACCTGGAACTGAAAACCCAAAAGAAATTAGGAAATCGTTATTACTGCTAAAAGATTTCGATTCTGTTTAGCTGGTGGTTTCAGCTTTTGTCTCCTAAAAATACATCTTCTGATTTGAAAAAATAATTTCAAAAACTTCTATGTTTTTCACTTCAAATCAAGGAATGGGTGCCACGGGTTAGGATGAAATAGGCGCTTTGATGACACTACTGATCGCACCAGCCGGTTTCACAAATCGCTAGCAAATAATGGAAATTCATCTTAGTATTATCTAATCGCTCATGCAAAGCTCCAATTAAAGATTCGCTTTTCTTTCACCAAACTGATCGCAAAATGCATTCAAATATTACATATTCAAATATTCAAATATTACAGTCCTCTCCCGTAGCTAATAAGTTTCTTCGAAACTGGAGATAAAGCGTGACACCCCCCCCCCCCCCCTGTTCCTCCCTTCGGACATACATGCGTACGAACAGAGACGACGTCGCATTAACGAACTTTCAATACTCACACATTTGCCAAAGTATATAAAATTGTTCACTTCTCAAATATTGAAGACCGCAAGCTAAATCGCTCTCACATATAACCCTGCACATAATAATTCTGTAAAGTTCGTTCGAATCAAGTCACGCGGAAAGAAATAACGTAATCACAACGGAAAAGTTAAGACATAAGCATTAATACGACTCTGCAGTCCGATTTCCACTAAAATCCACTTGCACACTTAACTAAATAGAAGTCAGTGCATTTCAACGATAACTTAAGCTTAAGCGAACGACGAGTAAGCTCCAACTAGACGTAAAATAAAACGGGCTTTGCACTCTGGTTTACTTTTAATAAGCACTGAGCTGCAAGAGAAGTACCGAAACTGAAAGCGACAGTGTGATCGCGTAGTACAGGAACGCATAGAACCCGACTTTGCCAGATTCGCTCGCGTCCAGCTGGGAGAGGGCTGAAATAAGCAATAAAGCAGCGCAAAAAATCTCGCCGGTTAGTTCAGGTGTATAGGCACATGTTGAGGTGAGTTTGGGCATCACTTATGACTCTTGTTCCCCCCTCCCCCCGTCCCCCCTCCACTGCTTCTCCAAAGCCTATACCCTCTTACTAAGTTGGCAAAAATTTTTTTGCTCTAGTTAACGAAATTTTGATCTATGAACCGGAAAAAATTCCAAAATTCGCATGTTGACTTCCGTTTCCTTACAGAAGTTCCAGCATAAGCAGTTTATAAACGGTTCTCTTCAGTGAGTTTTTCTTTCGCCTAAGAACTTTCTGTGATATTGTTTGCAATAGGCGCTTTTGCTAAACTTCTGAGGCTCCTTCACGTTGTGAAGTGAGAATAAGTTTCAGTTCTCTTCCCATTCGCTCTGTACATACAAACTGCTACTGTGTGTACTATTGAGTGTACTACGCATGTTCATCGGTCTGTACCATCTGCTCGTTATACAACCATTTGGTCGTTGCTGTTGTAAACGTATAACTAAGCGACTGTATATCAATAAAAGACTTACATGATATGAGAGAGGCTGCGACCAGTGGTAATATGACCATTTTGAGCATATTCATGAGGATCTCGCCGGGAAACCCAATTAAGAGGATGGTATAATCAGATGGCTCCGTTCTACGTACAGCAAAGCCAATAAGGATGCCAACAAAAACCGACAGAATGGTTGACGCGAGTTGTGCATTTTTCTTTGAAACAGTAAAAAGCCACTGTTTCATGCCTGGAAAAACAACGTTATGGGTGAGCTGACAGCTCGATCACAAACGAACACAGCAGCGATCGCTCCTGGAGGGCGCCAGAGCCTCAAATACTCTCGAACCGTTCACAGCAAACTGAAAAATGTCGTTATTTTGGAAAAAAAAGAGTAAAAAACTCATCTCCAAGCATGGATTGATGCCTCTTTGATAGTTGATGCCTTGATTGGATTGATGGAAGTTTGATGCCTCTAGCGGCATCTCTGCTTGTTCAAAGTTATGTTGCGGATATATCTCTCTCCTCTCCACCCTCCTCCCC
>JPKZ01001848.1:25125-39800 GCA_000803305.1 Toxocara canis
TCCTGTCATCTAAATGAACAACTGTTGAAGCAACATGCCACTCCCTGTAATCACTTTTGCAATCACCCACCTAATAGTACGGATCAATCCAATGACATCAAGTTGGCTGCATTGCACTGTAGGCATAAAAACACCACTTAGCATCATCAAAGTTTACGCCTCGAAATTTTTTCATTATTTCCTGGGCGACCCTATAGCATACCGTTTGCCAAGTTCAATGCCACCTTCACTTTTGATGTGGCATCACAGTGGGAGGAGAAAGCTATGTTTCTGAACATAACATCTGGTAACATTAACTACTGATGTTGGACAGCTTCTTACATCTATCGCCTTAATAGCAATAGCTACAACTTCAATGACCTGTGTGTAAAAGAACTTTGGCCGTACCCTGTGCACTTGGAACACAGTCACGAGTAAGACATCCCTATAATCAAAATCAAGATCTACCGTAGGTTAACCCACAATCTCTCAGCTGCTGCATTCATGCTATCGTGAAATCTAATTAGGTCTGTTCCAAAGCTGACAGAAACCTTAGGAATGTGCAGCATAATGACGTAAACACGACAACGTACGTCTTACATAAAAGAACTGCTGCGCGACAACTCGATCAGAAGCTGCTGAGGTATTCGTTTCGCTATTCAACTTGAAAGAGAAATACCGCTCAAAACTGCATTACATTTTTGCGCAGTCAGAAATTATTCGAGAAGTAAGACGAAGTTCCGGCAAAGAGATGGCGGCTAACCGTGAAAGGCTAAAGTGTTTACTAAACGGAAGCTCACGCGAACGAGTTGGCTGAGTACGCTTGAGTGCATCAAATAATACAGCCACGTTGCACCATTTTAATCCGCCATTATGCACATTCATTACACCAAAATATTTTACATTCACATTATGAAATCCCAACAAATTGTCATATAGCGCAGCGAAAGCATCGATAAACGTTTTTAGCATTCCGTTTGCGCAATTCGCGGGCGTCCAATTAAACTTTAGTTTCAATATTTTCGCTGTATATCTAGGAGAACGCGCCAGAGAGCGGCACAAGTCCTCTTTTCAACCTCGCCCATCGGAATAATGCAATATATGAGTAATATCCAAACAGTACTGCCTTGACTTTCACCGCTTCCACGATATGTGCTTTGGCAATCTCGCCTATCAGGATTTTACAGAGGATTTACATGATATGTAGTTCTGCCGATCCAGATTTTACAGAGAATTCGCATGATATGCAGGTCTGCCAAACTGATAAGTGTGAGAAATCCCGTTAAGTTGCGTGCAAATAATAGAAAAATGCCAAGTACGCTCATATTTTCGCCGTCGAATCTGACGTGCAAATCTCTCAATAAATTACTTTTCTATGCGTTTTGCTACTTGACCTAAATATGCTATTTCTTAACGCTTGCAGTATCTACGACTCCTGTCCCTAAAATTAGCACGGAGGTCGTCTTAGCTCAGCTTACACCTAAGGAGCACTTCAGTTTTAGTTGCTGTGCTTCCCTCGCTTGAGAACATCTCTTCCGAATGCAAATTTGACTTGTCACCTTCTTAGACAATCCATTTTTGATTTTAATTAATAGAGTGGTGGTTGCGAGGAAGTGTTCTGTCATATAGATCTGTCACGGTTTATAAGTAACAAGAAAAAAAATTGATCAATCGATAAGAGAATGTGGTGTGTCATGAGTCGTTTTTCAACAGAAATGTAACAAATTAGCTGTGAGTAAAGCCCCACTTACATCTGAAAGTTTAACTCCCCTTATTTTTAAACTTCATTTTCGAGAAAAAAAAACAAACAGGGAGAAACTTAGGCCCATTCAACGTTTCAGCCCTACGTCTGGTAATGTAACCAGTAAAAGTGGTATAAAATTTCTGAAAGCTACATTTCCCATTCGATTCATCTTAATCACATAACTAATTAATGCGTGTTGGAAAATGCTGATGTAATATTTTTCAGTTTCATCTTTTCTCTGCGCCCATTTCCTATCACTCTCGATGAATGAAGCGCTTAACCCATGTCGGCGCCCGACGATGGGAATGGAATTTATTGTTGTGAGCGTAAATATCTAATGTGCTCCAAGTAAACAAAATTATTGAGTGATAACAGATACACACTCCCTTCTCACTCGCTCTCTCGCATTCTTAACAACATTTTTTTCATATTCTCTTCACTTAATTTGCATCAGTTTTTAAAGTTGTTGCAATAAGCAAATGCGACGTAAAGGTATTATGTGATCATGAAAGAACGAAGTAATGGAAAAAAAATAAACTACCCGAGGAAGAGGGAAGAATTATAAAATACCCGGGAAAGAGGGAAGAATAATAAAATACCCGAGAAAGAGGGAAGAATGACAAAATACCACAGAAAGACGGAAGAATTTCTATCGCTTAAAAAAAACGAAACTGAATTAAACTTCTTGATTCTACCATTGAACATCGACTTTTCTGTGCTATTGCAGCTGATATAAAAATGTTTATGTAATCGACTTTTTTTAAATAAAGTTTTCTTCTAATCGAAACGGATAAGCGAACGCTGACCGTGAAATCTCAAATTTTTTTCCAGGTTAGATCATTTGTCCGTGTTTCTGTACGTCGCTAATATTGCCGGATGACATCTTCATTTTTTTTTTGAAACGCTCTTTTCGAACGCTCATGCCGCAATAACACATGGATGCATCAGTGCGATTTTCAGCACATGAATGAAATATTTCAGAAATGCTCACTTTTAGGTCCATTCCTTTCTTATCGATTCAAGTGAAGATTGCTGTAAAGGTGTAATTGTTTGTGCAATTCCTTCTAGCAACCATACCATCTAGACCGCGTGGTCACGCTGACGCAGCCACCTGAAATTAGCTGTAGAAATTTGATGTAGGCATTCTGTGAGCACAGCGGAGAACAATGATTTCTATAGCACTATCATTTTTGGTCCTCGTTATAGTTTAGAGACGAGCCATTGATATGAATGAAGAAGTGATGCCAACATGTTGAAATCAGCTCCTTCTCAAAGACCCTACTATTACCAATTGACAATGTGCTTTGGCAAATTTGCGTTTGCAAAGTATATTGTGCGAAAACGTGAACGTAATACATGAAAAGGCGGAAAAAACAAAACTGCAGACAGCATAGGAGATAATACAAACGTGGAGATAAAGAGTAGAGGAGTTAAAAGAACCTCGCCTTCTTTTTCTCTGCTCATCATTTTTAAAATTCCTCTGGAGAATTTTGAAATTTATGATGAGGTTTCATGGAAGTGATCATATTCCCACGTTCGCTCCGAATCGATCGATCGATAGTGAATTGCTCAGAGTTTTCATTTTGAAATCATCTCGTCGAGTCAAATCGATCGCATTCCTGTCGATTGTTATTGAAATGTGTGGCCGTCGATCACAAGACTGGCTACTTTTGCGCCCTTCTTCACTCTCCCAACTAACGCGACTCTTCCGGTTGCGCTTTTCCTTTCGGCTCTAAAACACGCGATCAAGCCATTTTGCCATTTTTAGGTCGTTCCATTTGCTAACCTGTATTTGTCAAAGCATTATAGAATCATGCCTAAGCCCAATGGCGCCATCGATTCGCTGAAAAGTACTTCTCGTGTTTTTTCTTTCTAAAGCATTAATTGAAGGATGCGTACAGTCCGTGCGCAAAGGTGAGACTTGAATGCCCATTACGTTCCTTCGTTACCTACTTACCCAGAAATGTGAGGATGTGAGTGTGCGCCTCTCTGCCTGATAGCTCCACATAACGACCAACAAAACGTATCGTGTTCGAAATTCTCCAAACTTATCATGCAAACAGAGTTCGACAATCAGCTGGGTAAATTTGGACCACTTTCACACGTTTACTCTGCATTCCTCCCAATAAGCTTTTCTTTTTTCAATTCGGCGGTCACCCAGAAATCCAAGGGGGTCACCCCGACCTTCGAGGTGGTCGCACGGAGATCCGAGGGGGTCACCCGGAGATCCCATACTGGGAATTGACAAAGCGCAGCACCAAGTACCTTAATCAATATTTGACGCGCTGAATGCATAAGCAACCACAAACTACATCAACTTGGAACAATGCTGAGCCATATGTGGTAGCGTAACAGTGACTTTGTTAATTTCTGGGAAATAAATGATAAGATTGTTCTTAAAAAAATTTGGTAATACAGAAAAACGGCAGTGATCCTCTAAATTCATTTCTGAATTTAACAGCTTCATTATTTTCAAAATTTTTTTATTGACTATACATCATAATTGACATTTCGGTTGCGCTTATTTATCAGAATGTGTGACAATATACTGGACTTCAAATCAGTCATAATTAACAGCCACCAAAACCTCGAGCATCTCAAACTGCAAAATTTCTCGGATTTATTGATATATGTATTCGTAGAAATGCTTAGTGAATGAAGTTGCAACTTTTTGGGTGTTGTGACAAAACTTGTGCTGTTTTGACGGACGGGCGGACAGTTTTTGCCAAGCACAGCACCGCGTCCAAGTCGAATGCCTCGTAAGCCGGAAGGCTCATTTGTGAATGTGAGCGAATCTTTGTGAGCGCACATAATGTGCCGAAATGCAATGGTGGCCTTGACGGATTCGTTTGGTGGTGCGTCTCTTGAGTATTCTTCTTCCGTTTGGTGAGATACTCCAGTGCTCATTGAACTTTGCTATTCACTATATTTCACCCCACATCAAACAGAAGTTGTGAGAAAAAACATACAAATTCACAATAAGCACTGGTGCTAACTAGCCTGAAGGTGGAAGTGAGAAGCAATGTAAGGGTATGCACTAATTCACCTGTACGGCCCCGCCTAACTCAACTGTGAATTTTGACTTTACAACTTAATTTGACGACAAGTAAGGTTGTAGTATCTCTATTTTGGTCATCAGAAAGCGTCAATTTAGTAGAAACCAACCCGCATCGCATGATTCAAACTGCACTGGTAGGCGCCAACCGTAGTTTAAAATATACCATAGATTACAGCGTTGTATCATATGGATTACTAAAGCAATAATGTTTGCAAAATGCGCTTTGCTGTTAAAGTCGAGCCACACATGTTCTTCTCTTGCCGCCTCGAACGATCAACAACTTCCTGCGTTCAGAATTTTTAACAACAGAAGGCACTATAATCACTTAAAGCACAATTGTTGGTAGCACCTTGTCGGGTGAGTTACACTGGATAGCACTGGAAAACTTTTTCGGGCAATATTCATTTCCCGTCTTCTACATCCAGGAAGAAGACTGTATGAGATGAAAACGTGAGGGTTTTCATTCTGGAAGCGCTTTCTGTGCAGGTAAGGGTTTTGTATTGCACCGTACAGGTAAAGAAGGACTGTGTATTTTCCATTGATTACATATGAGTGTGCACTACGTAGCGTGCAAATGGGAATTGGAAGCTGAGCGGCGAAAAAGAAGAGGAGGGAACATATGAAGCGCATTGCCCCCACAATGTCGACCTCGCGGTCGTAACATTGCAACTAGATGCCCTCACTTCTCAACGATAATCTTTTTCCGTTCACGCCTTATCCTTGCTTCCTTTTCCCTTCTGGAAGACAGCTGTGATACGTCCTATTCACCTCTAAACCGTCCAACTTTTCGAATAATCCGGTTTCATCTAATTTAACCTCTATGGCGTCATAATTTCTCTAAAGAAACGTCAAATTATTCAAGGGTATCAATAATTTAAAAAAAAAAAAGATTTTCCAATTCAAAGAGTACTTTTAGCTTCTTGATTTACTAGTTCTTGGGTTCACGCTCACAACCGGCCTAAAAAGTCGCGTGCGCATTCAGTTCCTGCTCACGGGTTGTCTCAATGACTCATGGCTAGCTATGTCAGTGTTCCCTAAAGTATTCCGTAAACAGTAGGCAAGCTAGCGTATTATGGACATTTTAGGCCGTTTGCTTACGTTTTCGTTTTGCTTCATTCGGCAATCGATCGATTTTTTTGCAACAGAGGCAAAACAGTTTAGGAGGAGGACTTCAAATTCATTCTTGGAAAGACTGAAAAACTTTTGATTTTTCGTATGTTTGCTTGACCTTTTGTTCAGCGTTCGGATGCTCTTACGACGTGTTGCACACATCCGGTTACTTCATGAGTTCACTTACTTACGCAACAACTTCATTTATCCAAGGGCAATACTTCACGTAGAACACATTATTCATTCCAATGGAGTGATTGTTGCTGGATGCGAAGATCACGGTATCACGTGTCCGTGCCAGTGCCTTCTGAATTATCATTAATTCCACTTCTCATTTCACTTCCTAAATCCCGCTGTTGCGAATGATGATTCGAAATCATTAGTTCTGCTGTGTCACACTAATCACCTGCTGAATTGCGTTCTGGCAATTTTGGCTCCAGGAGCGGAGTTGAGATAAGCGAACGTACAAATACATAGGGTTGTGTTATATGAAGTTTTAATGAAATCTGAGTGCAAATCAAACGATCCACTTAACACATATACAAACGACCATCGTATGGGATTCGATATAAACGCAAAAATAGCGCAATGTTCCCGTTGGAGTCATTCCAAAAATGTATAACATGTTTGAACAACTGCCATGAAAGCAAACTGCATCGTTTTCTGCTCATATTTGCCGGTAAGCGCTCAACGAAGCATCGTATCGCTTGCGTCCGCCCTCGTAATGTGGTAATTTTTTATTAACTTTCAAAGTTTTTTTCCAAGTTATACACGTACGCAAAAGCCAGACAAGGAATTCGATCTATAGGAGTGAGCTGAATCGACATGAGGTCTAACCTGAAAAATGAACCATTGGGAAGGAACGGGGGGAGGGGAGGGCAGGGGAGTGGATCGGGTGGTGGAGGAGGTAGGGGTCGGGCAGGTGAAGGCGTGGAGGCTTCTATTCTTCTATCTTTCATTTCCATGGATCTCAAGCGTGTTAACTGGTCAATGATTTTTGGCACTTATAGAATTGGGCATCTTCCTTGCTTAGTTCACTGTTTTCACGTTAGAACGAACCCCTGTATGCTTCACCGTATTTCAGTAAAATGCAATTCGCAGATTGAGTTTACTTTTTCCGTTAGTTTTCACAAATAGACGTTATTGATGCATTTCTATTAAAGAAAATTATGGAATGTTGTTTTAAAAAAACAGCTTTCATCATCCAAAACAAAAAACAGAAAAATAAACGAACACTCAGTGTTTCGCGTAGAACTGTGCCATCAGATTTAGGTTTTAAAAACAATTGCATAAATGGGGCCTATTATCGTTACGTATAGCGAAATTCGTCATCCTAATAACACTTTTCGCAACAGTTCTACTCCGAAAGCAAACAGTGTATTAGCGACGAAATCGGCTTAACTCGCATATCACTGCCTTAAAAGATAGCGCCAAAAACAACAACATTTCCGACACTCTCTCGATATTTCTAAGCAATTTCAGCCAGCGCTTATCATTTTCTTTCTCATTTGCTCATTGCATGTTTTCCTAATTCTTTTTACATGTTTCCTAGATGTGTGCTTTTGTAATCAACTCACAATCAATTCTAAGGTCATTTGAATTGCGCTCATAAACTAAAAAGTTGTGGAAATACTTGTCAGTAAGCTTGCACAATACGCTGTACTCGATCACCCATCGAACCACTCGGTTTCAAAAAAGTACTCGCAAATGACGAAAACTCAAGTTTGAGCTTATACGAATTTTCTATGGTAGTGAATATTCGCCTTTCCACGACCCAGCTAATGAAGTATGGGACCCAGCTGGTTGTAAAATGCATGCAAATTGTTCGTCGATTTTAGGAATATGACTCTCTCTTAAAATGATGAACTGGTTTGAAATCTGGGTAAAGGATATGAGCTATGGTGCAGATCATTATATCCAAATTTCATAACTCTAGTTTCGATTGGTCCCGAGATCGAACTACCCTAACAGAATGCAGCGCACAGGCGGATACGCATAGATTTCCACAGAATCGACTTCACTGTAATGCGCTTTGCAAGTCGCGAAATCGCGCAGGCATTGTAAGCTTGAGTGCGTGTGAAACGCGCGGACCCTAAATGAAATTCGTTCGCTAGGTCCGATGTGGTGACGCTAAGATTTTTAAAGTATTGGTAAAGTTGTTTGCCATCTTCTATAATAGCCGAATGGAGTTCTCACGATTGATGCTAAACGTATATCTGCGCCCACCCAACAACAGTTTGACTTGATTTGATATTGATAGTTAAAAAGCGTTAAAAACCATAGCATCGTTATTGACCTTAGCAAGAATTTGCTATACGGTGACGTGTCGAGATGCTAAGTGCATCTACTCTGCTATAAACTCAACATCTGTTGTCGATTCTGAATTATCCAATTCACTGTAAGCAAATCGCAGCCATCTAAAATCCCTCCTTCTGAATTTCTTTCTTTTCTCTTCTCATTTTTTAAAAGTTTTTGTGATAAGTGATAAGTGATACCACAAATTGTCACCTCACATTATAATCCGTGAAAGTGATAAAGCTCACATCGTATCTCTGAGGAGGATATCTGAAAGAAACACCTTCAGTCACTCCGTACATGGTCGTCCGGTCTTTAGTAAAGAAAGAAAACTTTAAAAAGATCGAATTAGCCGCGGCATTGAATAGTGTTTGCTGCATTCCATTTGGATTATATTTGTAAACTGTGATCCTTTTTTTGTCTACAGGCATGTTGTGCTTCACAAACACCAATGACTCATGATGGTTTCTCTGTCTGTTACCTTGATGTATGATTGTAGATCACTTGCATGACAGTTCTGACGGTCGTTCAAATGACGCCCTCCAACAGGGCATATTCGGGTGGTGGGGTTGCAGGTATGTGTGTAAATAAAAATAGAACAGTAAAGGCACTGGCATTTTGCCAGAGCAATTCAGCATTCACAGATCAGCTACGTTGACCTGTGTGTGTCCCAAAATAACCAGTTATTGTTCGTGGGCGTCTTAGGAATGTGTGTGTATGTCCGTATATGTCGCCGCCAAAAGCAGTTCGTAATACCACAGCATTAAAAGAACAGAAGCGAGCATTTTACAAACATCTTCGATCGCTCGGTCACGTAAACCGTATCCTCTGTGTTCACCGCGCCTCTTATTTGCCTTATTGGCCAACGATGTGGTGAGCAAATTCTTATGAACATTCCAAAGTGCCCGACGATCATCGACTTTAAGTGTTTCTAATTGTTAACATACCTTTCCACTTAACACAACGTACTTTTCCAAATACAAAATTCTTTGGCTGTAAAGTGTTCGCGATGACATGGGAGAAATGCAAGACAGATTCAATCTGAAACTCTTCCGAAAAACTTACTATGCATCCTCCAGATTCCTTAAATTAGCACATCCAGGTCCACCTTTAAAACAATTCCATCAACAATGAACCCTCAAGATTTTTCCGTCATGTTTCGTCAACTTTGTGTACCATTTTGAAAAAATAACTTTCTACAGCCCGAAGAAATTGCTTCCCCCTTTATTAACAATTGTTAGGATATCTAAGTCCGGTTACCTTTAAACGGCCAAACATGACACTCGGCTAATGAAAGGGAATGATCAACATGGGGATTGTTTTATGAAGAATATTCTCCACGACAGCGTGTACCGCACACTGCGTAAAAGCGAAATGCTTGTGTGTTATTCTTTTAAATACTATTAAAAATGGCCCTCGTGTTTAATAAAACTTATTTTTCACGTGAATGTCTACGAGTACAAGATGATGTTTGGAGGTATCATTTCATGATTGTTATCTTGAGCGTGTTTGTCATATCGTTGCGTTAATAGTTTCTCGGATATTCGATCAGTCAACTAAGTTCCGCTCTTTTTTTAAACCATTTTAGAAGGCATAACGTCACCTCAACCTGATTTTAGAAGCCCAAACTAAAATATATATTTTTCATAAAACGGCACTTGTGAATTTTTCATAAATCACCATCGTGATCATGTATTTTATTCCATGTGCATAAAACTTTAGAATAAAAGAATGTAGAAAGTTCTTTGAAGCGTGTTTCTCGAAGATTCGGATAAATACTACGCAGGTAAAGTCATTTTGCCTACACTTTTGCTGTTTTGAGTGCTATTTACACCTGAAGCTAATAACGATGGCTGGTTTGTTGCTATTCGTGATTGAGGCGTGCTGTAATGACCAAAAACAGTAGGGGTGAGACGGGTAGTTCGTAAATATCAGGATAACCGTCTAACCGAAAACACCTTTTGCAGGATGTCACGTCCCGTAGGAGTTCTTGTGTTTCCAACAAGAGTCTCCGAACAAATTCGTGCCAGCCCAGCACTGCTTCATTACCAGATGCCGCCACCCAAAGAACCACCCATTGACTACGAAACCATTTGTGATACACCAAACACAAATGGTTAGTAAGCAGGATTTTTCGATGTCACGATAAAAGTCACTCGAAAACGGATGGCCTGTACGGCAGAGGCGCAGACGTTAAATGCCGTAATTCCTGTCTCTCGTTTCTCGTTTCTGTATTCGACATCGGTTCACTAACACGACCAACGCTAATTGCACTCATGCAATCAATGTTAATAGCAAAACGGTAATTTGAGGTCGGTGTCAAGCTAAGTGCTATTTAATTTGTCACGGTTATGGTGACAGCAAAAAAGGGGGACGAACCGCTGTGTATGAGCATTTTATGATGAAAAATGCGGCAACAAATGACATATTCAGCGCTTTTAGCCGTCTCTAAAAAAGTGTTCGCAACACCTAATAAAATATTTTGCCTTATACCAGTATTTATCATTTGTGTGCTATAAATACATCTTTCTGACAGAAATTAGCGCCGCAAACGGCGTCAATAATGTTGCTTATTTTGCTCGTGAAAAAATAAATGAAAAGAGGTAGACTGCTTATTATATTTCCTGCAAATTTGAACAACTATTTTGGTAATAGCAACGCTAGGAGGGGGGGGGAGGGGGGGAGGAAAAAGCGAACCTCTACGAGATCTTGGAACTTCGCTTCTGCCATTCTTCACTCTCCAACTCTTGATTTTTGCAAAAAAATGAACTGATTTAGAAACAATCAATAATTATTCACTCATTCCTAGCCCCAAAAAATCCAGCTCTTATCCGCTTATTCCGCCCACTTTCTATCTCGATAAAATGAAGTGTATAGAAGTAGAAGGTAGCACAGAAATGTGCGAACGTGAGTGGATCTTGCCGTTTATTGGCAATAAAGCTTTTAAAAGATGATCGAGAGCTGCTGATCAACTGAATTTCTGGTGGCATGATGTCCTCATACTTTACGCTAGTTGCACTCTACCTGTTATCAAGGCGATATCACAGTGCTGAACGTTTCACAGCGTGTAGGTCGCATGATACACGAATGGTTTGTCGCCGAATTCGAACAAGAAAAATGAGAACAAATCGAACAGTGCTTGTTGCAGCACCATATTATTGTATGTGCCGCAAAATTGTTCTTGTCACTTTGAATTAATTTTAATGTTGGTAAACAAGTAAGTAAGTACATAAACATATGGCGCATATAAGCATCAGACTTCGAGAATAACCCGATTTACACATTGATGTCAATGCTTGAAAGAAGATACCGCTCGTTCACTGAACTCGTTTCGGCCGTATGCGTATACTCATAATTATGTGTATCCACTCTGCGTAGTTAATAACTATGCTCATATTTTCCAAAAAGCTGAAACAATTGGTGCCAACATCCGACTGAAGTCTATCATACTTTATGATACTGTGACAGTTCAGCATCGAATTTGCACTTAAAGTACTTCACAAGAGAAGTAGAAGTTAGTGTGCTAGTGAATGCGTTAGAACCACGTACCTGATGTCACTCCTCGGCATCATTTTAGCTTTACAATTCTGAATTGACAAAATATAACGTTAGCGCAAAATGAAATTTCATAGATGTGGCGTATCAAATAGCGTCTGAACGAACACAAAGATCTCAGTCAGAATACCGTAAGGGAACGCCGTATGCGGAATCGAAGGCATGCCGCTCAGAATCGCAAGCAGAAGCACATTCCTCGAAGAGCCGTACCCAGTTAGAGGGCCTTCAAAACAGGTACTTTTATCGACGTCGTGCTGTAGATCATATTTATTAAATTTCATATCTCTGGCTTCAGTAGTTACCGAGTTCAAAACTACGGGACAGATAAATCGCCATACATACGCGTAATCATAGACATAACATCGCCGTAATAAGCTTTGCGAATTGCAAATTTTTAGCAAACCCTCTTTTAAAAACGTGTTCGGGAAATACGACCTAATAGCGCTGTTGACGAAACATTAGCTCATTAACGAACAGCGTTTAATCGACGTTTGGGCCGTTTATACCATCTCCATTACTAGCATTTGTACTAAATACTTTACTGGCTATGCGCATTTCTTCGGTGCTCTTATGCGTCCCGACTAAGTAACAGCAGACTACCACGCAAGTGCGTCTCGCAAACGCACTCTTGCAAAGAACAGGAAGTGCACCCATAGAAATCATGGAGTTCTGATTTGGAAATAAAAAGGGTGCGATATAAACTGCGAACTTAAATACTTAATACCTAAGTGTATACTTATACTTAAAATACTTAAGTGCGCTGTAGCACAGATAAGTTGCGCATTAAATGTGATTAAACAACGTGTGATAAACGATGTCTCGATAACGTCATTATGTGTATTCAGTAACTAACCGTGTTTATGCAGTGTAAATCGTACGTATGTAAGACATGATGCATCTCTCTCGTCACATATATGAAGCTGATCTTTTGCAAGCTGTAGCCTATGAGCGTGCTAGACAATCATCGTTCTGTGCTGTCCAGCCAAGAGACAGTCCAATATCACTAGAATGGAAACTAGTGAAAACGACTGCTAGAAAACAATTCGAAATTGTTATCCTTATCAACATACAAAAGTAGAAGTTTTTTGCAGATGTGTGAAAAGAAGCTGATCAGATGGCCGCAGCTGAGGCAGCTCGCTAGCTATATTTGTGGCTCGCCACCAAAACGTTTGACTTCCCATGGTTTGGAGGGTTTTTTGGTTAAAAAAAAAACCATGACCCGCCCAATTTTGGCTTGCAAACTTTGGATGGCTGCGAAGTGGAGCACCCATGTGTGACTTAAATTTGAAACTTAAGGAGTTCCGTCAGCGTTTGATCACATTTATTCCATCATGAAAGTCAGCTTATTCCTTGCAAAGGGTTCAATGCTTACATGACATTACCCAGAGAGGATTCGGTAAGAATGCAAATTGTGAACGATCGCAAGTCGCAGTGTGTAGTCTTTCTTGCTAGAGTACTTCAGCACTTCTCAAGGAAATCATTTTCAGCTCATCGCCTCAACGTCCATCACCTCCAGCAGCGCGGTCTTCTGCTCCACCAAATCGTAACAATTTTGCCTTCCATCGCTTACGTTCTTTTGAGAAGCCTTCGAAAAGAAGCTTCTATTCTAACTCCAATCTGTTCAAGCAAAAGCTGAACTTGAGCATGTGGTGCAACTGCACAGGCTTATATACAACGCAAAAACGACGCAAATTAACATTCGTTAACTGCGTATGACATAATTTGTAGACACAGAGCAGAAAACGAATAGTAGCAAGTTACTTCGCGCTAAGTATAGAAAAGAAGGCCAAGGTTTCCGGCTATCATATTGTTTTTTACACTCCTTTATCGAGTAAAACCGTCCTCACTGCATCAGAAATGTGCAGTAAATACATTGATGATGGTGGTGTTGGCTTTTAAATGTGTTCTGTTGTTTTAAAAAAGTGTGGTGAACTTTTTAAGTGACATTATGCATATTTCCTTCTTTCCATCGCATTGACATAACTGCCGTGCGAAGCGCAATACGAATCAAACAAACCCTGAATCTTCATTTTAGCATAAGCACTTATCTGCTGTTTGCCAAACATTAACAGTTGCTATTTACAATAGGCGAACCATCAACACGAAAGAAAATCATCACAAACGCTACGTTCAATTTACCTAAATGACTACTTGCCCTGGAAACAATGCAAAATTAGCAAACATTTTTAGATGTTTTCTTCTAAAACGGAGCTTTTAATTTTAAAAAAATAAAGCTTAATTTCTCTATTGTTCCTTTAATCAACACCCACTAGCTGTGCACTCACCGCAGTCAACATACAGTTTGGGCCAAAACTTCTCATACATTTGCATCCAGCACTTTTGGCCATAACGATTTTAGCGTCATGCGGAGCGGCTGCAAACAACTGTTAACTATCTGAGGTCAGGTGTAATCAAAACAACTCATCCTTCAGGTGCAGCCGAATAAGTTGAAGACCGATGTATTCGAGGTTTTCGCCCACCTTTAGCGCATAGTGTTGCAAAAAAAGGCATCAATCAACATCACCTTCGCAATACACGTAATCAGCTCATTGAACGGTTGCTTTACAGTTTGTGGAAGGCGAAACACAGATAGTGAGAGCGATGAAGCTGGTATTGAAATTCTTCAGGATCTCGATAATGCCCTCGAAGAAGACGAGCAAATGACCTTCGAGGAAATCAAAGAAAAAGTTAAGGTAATTATTCTCCTATTCTCAATATACTAGACCTTTGATTGCCCCCTTTTGACGTTCTAAGTTAAAAGACTCGAAAAAACATTTTCATCTGCATGCCAACTGCAATTGCGACATATGAGTTACATTGAACAAAGCCATAATGTTCACGATATTTTAGTGGACGTAAGAGTCTATATCGAGAGAGGACTATCTTTTTCAGCATGCAAAGATGGAATGGGTTGAGGGGAGGGGAGGGATTAGG
>JPKZ01001848.1:40033-63696 GCA_000803305.1 Toxocara canis
TTCCAGCATCTGTTTTCTTCCCTTGCATCACAGCTATTATTTTCCTAACAAAGACGTGTTCCACACCCCTCCCTCTCCCCACTTTACAAATTAGGTAATCTGTCCAATCTAATTCCCCCTCAACGAAGCTACGATGAGGGCGAGTTTTAGCATCTCTCCGCTGTCCCTCCTCCCTCCTCCATTTTTTTTTAACAAATCACTCCTCTTTCGTTCAATTTTATCTCCTACTGTTGATGTGGGTGGCCCGAGGGTGGGGTGGAGAAGAACGGAAACGATTCGGGTCTTCTACAAAAAATTCGAAATTTTGCGCTGACCCGTGAATTTTACTAATGTTTTGCAATAAATGTAATTATTAAGCACTATGTTGTTCCAAAAACATGAAACCTCATTTAAAACTTCAAGAACTCCTTTTTGGCCACACTCAAATAGGAATACAGCTCCAAATTCCCTCTTTCCCTCGACACTGCAACAAGCCAGTCTACTCCTTCCGCAAACTAACTGAGCTTCCTAACGTCCATCCCCTCACGCATCACCTAAACTAACGCCAACGCGCTCCAAACAAGCTGTCTTATGGTCCCGCATCTCTGGAAAGTTTTGTTGCGAGACTTTATTCGCAGTTATACGGTATAACGAACTCGAAAAGTGTAGTAGTAATCACGCTTTACAGCGCAATAGTAAATACGTCAACCCTTGTAATGGCTACAGCTGAGTGCATATCTGACCGTCTAACCGTTCAAAATGTTTTAATGTTCGAGTTTTATGCGTGGAAAGCGGTGATTGCTGTAATAGTTGGGATTTTGCACATCGAGCTGTAAGGTTTGCAACCATCTGCATAATCCCTCACTCGTACTTTACATTTTAAATTGACGTTTCAGTTTAGAAAATCGGGTCTAACTCACCGTGACACACATATATAAATGAATAAATGCGGGCGCAGAAATGTGTTATGCAATAAGAAACTTATTTAAGTGGACTTATTTGCAGAGAATGAATCTCACGTTCAGGCAGTATGCACCGCAGTCAACTGATTGTGTGGAACGGCCGCAAAACGATTATAACGATTCCTTCTACAGCGGTCAGTCGCAATGCACAAAACTACACTCGGAAGTGATTCGAGAATTGCTAAAGAGTGATGCCGTCTAGTAAAGGCTAAGGGAAATGCGCAACAAATATGATATGCTCCTCAGAAATCTCGAGGCGTTCCTGGGAGATACCCTCGCACGAGCTGTTCCTCGAAAAATATTTGGCACATCCGGTGAATACCATCAACGAACTTGACTATTCCTAGCCTTGCTTACAAATACAACTTCTTAGAATTGACCTGATCGCTTAGAATGAGTGAATTGGTGTAAACTTGATTTTGGTGCGTTACATTCACTGTCTCATTCGTTCCTTGTCCCCCCTACCACCCCCCCCCCCCCCAAAAAAAAAAGGAAAAATCGAAACAAATGAAATAAACTTGGTGGGCTTTACTCAGCCATTCACCAAGTGACCCCATGTAATGGCTCTACCCACACCCGCCGTTGATCTCTTCAATCATTATTGTCTATACTGGAAGAACGAAGTGAAATTCTCGAAGTAGGCAGTGCGTAACTAAAGAAATAGCGAGAACCTCTGCATTAAGGAGTATATTTTTATGGTCAGATAGGTGAGACGAGCGCCTTGAAGTGCTGGCTTCATCGAACAAAAGAAACGTATAGAAAATGAGTGGAGACCTTGCATACTCACCGTCAAGCATTTTTATTAATAGCGAAAAAAATAAAAACGAATTCTATAGTAGAATATCCAAATGGACGTTGTTCAAAAAGCCGAAACTTACAAATGCAAATTATGTGAGAAGTGAAATTTAATATTTGCGTTCTGAAACGATCCATACACAACATTTTAGCACGCTGATGCTCAGTGTATCGTTTTAAAATACGTTCATCGATTAACGGTTCTCTTATTTACTTTATAGATAGTGTGCATCGTTTTGCTGACAGTATTTTGTGTTGTGTTGGCAGACCGATAAGCTTGGCTCAGTTTCTCTTTCAGTGTTTCCATTCATTTGGCCTATAGTCTAGGGTAGCTAACAATTGCACCTGCATGTATTCGTACCTCTCCTACATATTTAAATTATCTTTTTTTTTGAAAACTCCATTTTGAGTGAAGACGAGCCAAAACTTTTCTTATTTCCTTTACTCGTCATTGCTCGATTAATAAAGTGACTGCAATAAATATGTGAACATATTTGTGGGCTCGTCAACAACAAGGATATGCGATCATCGGCATCCATAAATGGGGGATTCCTTGAACAAAAAATCGGTGATTTTGTGAAGTTAGCCTTATTTTCGTTATGTGATCCACCGTTTTAAGGACATCACAATCAGAAAACTTTCTTATTTCCTTTATCAAACGGAATTCTTGGCGCGGGAATTACATGTCTAAATGTGTACGTCGTTTTTTTTTTTCAAGACGACTCTTGCACTGTTTGGGTCTAGAACCTCCCGAAATGTGGAAAGAGGAGGGTTCTAGAATAAAACAATGCAGGGGCCGTCTTGACTACAAACGATGAGCATTGCAACTGCAAATATCTAGATATACCTCTGTTATTGGGTATCCCGTTTATTGGCGCTGCGCTGGATGATAAATATTGTGGTAAGTGGCAGAACTTTAACTCCTCAAACTTAAAAAAACATTGTGGAAGAGGAACTCTTTAAGAGAGCCAAAGTTTCTCATTTTGCAAACCTCATTTTGCATTCTTATTAAATCATTTTTATAGGCAATCTGGAATAAGCATCTCTTTTTGGGAGAAAACATTTCAAAACCTCTCTTGCGTTCTCTCGGTGTTCTTCTTAGCTTTCACGTATACTGTCAGTTTTCGGTTTTCCTTAGCTTAACTTACTGAACCCCACACCCCACTTTCCTTCTCATTCGTAAAAAGGAAGTACAAATTTCGACTCGGCGAAGAAATAGCGGTTCATAATCGATTGATAATATTATGGCACACGTTACTGACGCTACGCTTAGTCGACCTGAGGAGCGCGTAAAGTGTTAGTTATGCGTGATGGTCGTACTGTGCATGAGCAATCAACTTTATAACTGACTGTAAGAAATACCTCACTGTCTGTATGCTGGCTGTCACCTGGCCTTTGCATGTTGCTCATCTATCATGATGTTCATTCGAACAAAGCACCTCTCTCCCTCACGTCGTCTTCATATTTCCAAATGACCACCGTGGATATCCACTGGTATGACTTCGCACATTTGCGTGGTTCAAAAAACAGGAAAGGGTTATGAAACTGTATTTAAATCCCATATTTTTATTGTTTTTTGTTGGTGTTTCAGCTGATGTCATGCTATGTTAGACGCAATAACACTTTGAAACGAGCGCTTTTTAGCCATAACCTTGATGGGGGCCAAAAACGGCCTCGTACTCCTCTCAATGTTCGCAACTTTCTGAAATTCCCACTATACGTTTTCTCAAATTCTTGAGGTTATCGGGGATTACAAAAACCATCGTTACCCGAAGATGCTAATCCCTGACTTTTCTGGAAGAAAATTCTTTACTGAAACTTGTGAATTTGGGGAATCAAATTCGATTATCCTTAACGGATACCTTACCTATTTTCTATGATTAGAGCGTGACTAGAGGCAACTAAAGGCGACATTTTAGGAGTTAGCTCCCTCTATGCTAAAAGTTTTTCTTAAATTTTTTCAATTGGATGGTTTAAAAATATCTTTCTGTTAGCAAACAGACGCTTAGGAGCGAACTTCTTAACTCGCCAAATAGTTAAGCAGCAGTTTAGTTTTTCGACGAGTGTCTTACGTGCCATCGGCTATCGTTTTGTCTCGTAAACGCAATTGTGCATCGATACAGTTTTCTGTACCAGAATCCTCACAAAATTTGCATTCCAAATCTCAGCTATCTTCTTGCTAGTGGGGCTAATAGATGACGCTCATTAGGGTCTTTACAGCTTTTTTATTGTCATCGTACAAAATGGATTGTTATATACCAAAATTTAACTCTTAATCCTCCATTTCGCTGCGACGATGTAATGCCCACATAAAGTACGTAATAGCTTGCTAAACAGTTTGGGAGCTTTACTCTTCATAAATGTTATACAGGATACAAGTCCTTCGTCTTGCAAAAGTTTACTTCAAAAATTTGTTTAAAAAATATAAGCATAAATTTGTATTTGTTTATATATATATATATATATGTACATATTTTTACAAGTAGAACAGTATTTGCATTTTTCTCTTTTTTGAGAGGGTAATTTTGTTATAAACGAAGGGTGATTTATTGTCGAGTGAGGGACTCCAATTTTCCCAATTTTTTATGGCAACGGTATTTCCATAGAAAGGTCAAAGAGTTACCGGCCGAATGGTGTCTATACTTTGTGGATGTTGTAAGCGGTGAGTAAGGGTCAAATGGTATTAATAACTGCTACCTCGCTGACCCTCCCCTACCCCTTCGTCTAATGACTGAGGTGTACATTCAGATGTGGAGCGCGTGGCATGTTTTAACGATACATTTAGCCGCCAGTGAGATCAGCATGCTATCCTATAGTTATGTCATGCTTTGCGCACTGGAATACCAATCAGCCTTATTCGTCAGTCGCTTGATAGCAATTTTTAAAGACTACCTACCCCGCCAGTCTCATATCTGTTAAAACTAGAAATAGACAACTAGCAAATTACTTTTCTTTCAAAGAGTTCATTTAGTTGTGTTTCTTCTTTACAGGTTAATCACATGGCGTTTACGCAGAGAACACAAAATTCATGAAGAAAGATGCAGAAAGAGATGCACGGAGTAGCCATGCTCAAAGAATGACAGAAGTCTTAGCTAAAACTGACATAACGATAAGACTGATAAGACTGTTGGTTGTCCGATGCTTATAAGAAACTATAAGGAGGTGTGCCCTCATCAGTTCTGCGTAGCCTCTTAGGATTTGGTGCTTTTTTAATGTTGTTGCATAAATGCAAGTCGTGATTTGGTTGTGTGACCATGTAAAGCTACTCTTTTAAACAGTGCGATAACGTTGCTTTATCCCCCCAACTCTCATCTTTGAAAACGAAATTCTTTACACGTTCGGGTCCTATGAATGGTGATCAAGAAACGGATGATGGTGAATGAAGTATTTCAGGTGAACGTTGCCGGACAAAACCTTCTCATCACAAACGCCACGAACCGTACATGGACGCAGAGAAAAGCGACAAATATGTTTCCAATGTGGCAGCTCCAAAACTGAATGAGGCTGTCATAGGGGGTGAGCATTTATGGCGTTAGAGGGGTCTTAAATTTTATGCTTACCGAACTTTATCATCAGTCCTTTCACAAAAGAAAGGAACAAGGCAGTAATTAGTTATTCATCGTCCCTTCCTTAACCCTGTTGTGATGCGGGTACTTGAGATGAGCTCATTCAAAACGTTAATGCTCACTTCTCTGTGTCGAATGTTCAAGTTAGCAATTTGAAGTGTACGATGTAGAGCACGTTTTCATACAATCGTCCACACAGCATTTCAACTAGCGAAACGTGTGTTGACCGACATCTCACAAACACCGTCATATTACTCAACAACGTCATTTAATAAATCTCACCTCGCTCCGAGATGTTGACTTTTTCGGTCAACTCTCCATGTTACCTTTTTTATCTTAAATCATGGGCGATTATAGTTTATCGTTCAGCACAACCTTGACCAATTTTATAAGCCACCTCCGTCGAAACATCTAAAATGGGCATCAGTGACGAGGGACTCCTAGTGAAAAATTGTTTGTTCGAAGCTAAAAATACATGTATAACTCTTTTTACAAAAATGGCGATGGCTTGTACATTAACGCGTTTGGTGTAGTGTTGTGCACATTATAAACTCGATTACTTCTGCATGACATTATAGTTCATTAGTTTCTGTTGCGGCGGAACTACGTAATCGCTTGCTTAAAATACGCTTAAGCTGTCAGCGCGGCCTTCTTTATATGTATTCAGAAGCTGATTCTCTTTACGTTTAGGCTAGCAAAATCGATTCGTTGAGCCTGCGCCATCAAAATTGACTCATTCCTTAATTCTTCAACAATTATTCGTTTAACAAAAAGAAATGATACTGTCCGATGAGAACATTAAAACAGCACTGTATACACTGCAAAGAATTGAACGACAGCCCCCGCATGTGTCACGATACTTCAGTTGTTATTCGAATTCTCTTTCTTTAATGCATTTCGCATTTCGTATATTTCGTAATCTTTATATCTTATTCTTCATTGAAATCATTCTTTCACAGTATTTATATTCAAACGTGATATATAGGATTGCTTGCGAAGCATATCTGGCCAAGTAGTGGAAAATCCTTATCATATTCTCATCTCACAAAACGAGAAGGCTTCTGATGAACCGCAAAAGAGCATCAGCGCTCACAAAAAAAAGTTATTGTTGCAATTGTTCTTGATGGTTATTATCACCGTGTCACGTAGAAACACTAATAAGGCAACTGAAATAGGAAATTTCTTTATTCAGGCTAACCAATGTCGTAGAAATATGGCTGAAAAGAGTGTGATGACTGGTTTCATGTTTCAAAATGAAGTTCCATCATTTCAGAGCTAAAGAAAATGCCCAATGGTATCAACTCGTTGGCGCAGTATAAGCAAGAGAAACAAAAAGAAATCATCGATAAAGAAAACCAGGTAATCATTACCATTTAAATACCTTCACAATTTTGAAACTAATACGGTCTATTAAAAGCGACGGTCGGATTTTCATGCAAGACGAGGCTTAATAAGTAATATCGCTTTAAGTAGTCTCACTGGACCTAGTGATCCGGGACCAAACGGAAACATTTAACTTCATCTGTTTTCAGAACAGAACAGTAGCTGTTTTCATTTGGTGGCAGAACTAAGCGTATAAGTCCCTATGCGGTTATTTTCAATTTTATTTTCAATTTTCAATTTTTTTCAATTCAATTTTATGAAAGATTGTTTTTTCCTCGTTTGAAGAACTATGCCCTCCTTCATTTTTTACGCTGGAGCTGTACAAATAAAAAAGCTTTGTGTGTCAAACTGGCGTGGATGGACAAGTGTACGCTCCAGCTGTGATTAACTGGAATTGAAGTATAGAAAGAAAAAATCACTGGAGTACTACTTCATGCATCCTCATGCATCAGGTACGTTCTCAAATCGAGAATATCAAAAAGGAATATACAGCCGAAATGTTCATCGATCAAACTCCAATCTATTTCAAAGGAACCGAAACAGAAATTCCCCGTTGGAAGAGACTTTTGATGGCTCAGAAAATCGCTGCAGAAGCTATTCGACAACGAGAGGCCGATTTATGGGTTAGCCTTATCAGACAAATATTTAATGCCAAGAAAGCGAGGTAGTAAGGAGTAAAGCGTAGGAGGTGGGGGTGGGAGTACGGTAAGACCTACTTTTCTATAGGTCTTACCGTACTCCCACCCCCATTTACCTTAACTGGACTCACAGTTTTCAACAGTTACTAAACGCCAGCGGTTTTTTTTTAAAACCACCTAACGATCGTTAATTCGAAATATCTCATATTCATCTTTGTTAATTAAGCTCATTTCAATTTGCCTCAAATTCATAAAGTCCTCATAAATTCCTGCGGGGATGTCGGACTCAAGTTATACATGAGTCCGAGATCCCTCCAACATTTATTCAGATGTTTCTTTAAAAATAAATTTCTATCACTGCCAATACAGCATATACAGAACACCGATGTATGAACGACCGTGTGTTCAGTACATAACACCCTAATCGGTTAGTGAGATTGATGAAGACTGGCAAGCCCGTTATCTACGCAGTACTATTTAATGTAAACAGCTTGGCGATACGTGTCACATAGGAAGTGTACTGTCTGCGTTCAAGAAACAACTTCGTTACCTAAACTGCCATGCATTCCGAATATGTCAACACCTCAACAACTGGTTCAGAACACGCCTGCGGCTTCAATCGCAACCCGTAAGCCATACTCAGTGGTCGGGTACAGAGCTGTCGTGTAACATGATGGACTTATATACCCCGTTTGAACCAAGCGGCACTATGGCAAGGGTTTCCTGACATTTGCGCCATCAGCACAGTAAAAGATGCAGAACGATAAAAACGGCGGCTACTAGCAGACTTCTTGACGAGAATTACATTGCGAGGATGAAATTAATATAAGCATTTTTTTCCAGAGTGATTTTGCCAAATGGAAGGAACAGTTCTCGCCCAACTTCAGGCGTTCCAAGTGAATTTTTCCGATGTATTTCCGTTCTGTAACATAAAAATTGCTTGAATGTCAACTCAGCCAATCAATAAAAGCGTTCAACCATTCTGATAAAGCTCACTAACAGATACCATCGCATACACATACATTTAGCATTTCCAGCGCCTCCACAGCAATGGTTTCAACACTGTGCTGACTTCAGTACGATGCCGAAAACGCAGCAACGCTGAGCATTGCTAGCAAATTTTGGTCTTATGAGTGCGCCCAGGACATACACTTGTAGTATAATAGGAATCAGTTACTGCTGTTTTGCGTCATTCGCCTCCATAGATAGCTACATGTAGCACGAGGTGGTCTTTATATGCGGGGAGAGAGGAGGGAGGGAGGGGGGGGGGAAAAAAAAAGAGGGGATAATATAGACAGCGAACCGCACACTATACACTCAAGCAAAACTAGCCTTTTTTCAATTTGAGTTCCAACGAACTGGTCGCACGCAAACCAAATTTCAACGCAATGATCCATTATAGCACAGACCATACAAGTTATATATATTCGTTTTTCTGCTTACTTTTTAGCAGCTTTCACCGTAGCACGCTAACATGATCGAAGCATACATGTAATGGTTGATTAAACAAATGACCTCGCTTGAGGTTGCTAACAACTAAACCAAATCCCTTACCTTTGGCCTGACTAAAAACTTGAAATAAAGCATTAAATCCAGTGAATAAGTGGGAAAAATAGTCGCATGTTAAAGCACTCTTAAACATCATACTTAGCGCTCCGCACGTGTAAAGTGTACGTCTCTGTTAACTAAATACTCACGATCCGTATCTAGGTGAACACATACGACATACACTTACAGCCCGTTCCCATTGCTGCTATATCCGATCATGCTTACATTACCTCTGTCAGGAAGAACGGTATAGCAGCGTTAAGATTAATCGTTGCACATTCCAAACAGTAGTTGTAGCTTATTAGGTGTCTTGTTATTTTTGTGCCTTGGACAAGTTTACTGCACTTAACAAACATGCAACGAACAAAACAAGGAAGGTATATCAGCGTTAAAATTTTCTTTTCCATCGTTTTCTCCTCCTCTTTGTCTTTCGAGTGGGAACGTACTGGGTGATCTGCGTTTGAATAGCCAACCGATTACGACTACTATCCACTCGTATTGCCGTGTTATAGATTGCATTCGACCCTTCGTTCAGAACCCTCCAATATTCACACCAACGCTTAATAAGCAATGGCACTATTAACAAGAGCAGAAGCTACCTACCTTACTCTCAACTTTCTTCATCAGGAGAAAAAAATTTCGCCGCTCAACAGTAAAGTGTTACGATAAGCACGGATTGTGCTGTTCAGAAAAAAACATCTAGCGAGAAAAAATGAAGAAAGCTTTTCATGGCTGATTAATGAAAGTACCTCTTTTGTTTTCGGACCTGTCTTCTTATCTTCTTACTGAAAGACCAAAAGAGTGCACAAACAGAAAGCGGCAATTATTGAAGCGTAATGAATGAATTACTGCAGATACCGTCTGCGATCGCGCAGTTTGTCACGGAATGTTTTGCCTTCTTTGATTTCTTCGATATATTTTTCTTCATCGACTCCTTCGGTGACCCATTTGCAAAAATTTCGCATCCCAACGAAAACGCAAAGTACCACATTCAAGAAAAACATCGACGTTGTATACCCGTACAGCGGATACAAGTGCGTTCTGTGTAAATCTTTCATCTGCAATGTTCGCACCCATCGTATATGGTTTTTTAACCGAGTAACGTGGAAATTCTACTTTATAGAATAATGTGAATCAAAAGAACGGCGTAAAACTGTCACTGCTTACGTTTAACCATAAAAACCGCGTACTTATTCCGTGGGTGCTATCCCAAATTACATCATATAAATTCACATGCGCTTTCACTTCGATAACAACTGAAAGAACATCGCTGAGTGCCATCGCAGAAAACTTCCAGTTTCAGTCTCTTCCACTGTTATCTCGCTTGTATGGATCACAAATGCCCAGCTATGACTCATCAGCGGCAGACATAAACGATAAAATCACAATAACTGTACCAGTATATGCCAGCATTATCTTCTTATACTCTCTGGAGCAAAACTGATCGAGATGACTGCATAATTTTAGTGGGCCAACTTTGATGATTGTTCGATGACGTCAGTGAATCGAAATAGAGCGCTGATAAAACGAAACAACAGGTATGTACGTATTTTTAAGCTAAGCTATCGAGCAGATGCTCACAATATGCCAATGTTTCTTCAAGATCAGTACCCGAAACGCGGAACATGCTGGACCCACACGGTGGTCAAACTGCCAGCGGGGCCACCCATTTATTTTGTCAACTTCGCAGCAGTATCACGGAGGTATTACTTCTCGCCCACGCACCCCACCGGCAAATTATGCTTAAATTAGTTTATTATTGCACCACATTTGTCATATGAAGAGCAACAGAAGCCCTGGGCAGTCCAGCACATCTAAAACAACAAACTGTCCATAAAAGTTCGAGCACGCAGTTCATTCCCACATTCATCGGTTGACTCGAGCACGCAGTTCATTCCCACATTCATCGGTTGACTCCTCAATGACACATATCAAACTTCAAACTAATTCTGGCATACCACTCACCATTAACGATGAATGAAATGAGTTGTAACCTTTGATCTGCATGTCGATCCATCAATCATTACGTTACTAAGTGCTCTCTTCAACATTCTCATCGTCTTCGGTCGCCACGTTAGCGTAGAGATATTGAATCTCGTAGAATTCACTATGCAACTAGCACAACAGCTTTGGGGATATACGTGGAAGTGCTTCGTCGCTTTATATGCTGCTTTTGCCCTGAAAAACGTATTACCAGATAATGACGACGCGTGCGGCTATCCGCTCCTCCCCTCCCCCTCCCCTCCTCCCCTCTCCCGTGATCGGAGATTTTGACACCGGAGTTTCCTTTAACTCAAAACTCCTATTTTGCATGCAGTTTTGCGCACATTTGGTTTCTAAATCATTTCCCTCTCTCTATTTCACACGTAGTTCATACGTTCTCTGGCAAAAACCCATAACACTATTTAATCACTGCGAGTTCTCGTTGCAATTTCGAATCTGAATAAGAAAAAACATTCCCAAGGTGGTTCCCCATATGGTCACACTAGAAAGTCACAATGCTGATAATGCGGCTTAAAAATTGATGAAAGTAATATCAATTTCCGTTATAATCCCACCCGCTATGGCTGTGCAAAATGTCCTCTGTTGTCTCCGACGCATTAAAATCGATGTGACCGACCGGGGCTGCCTTCCTATGAATCGTTTTCTTAGAAAGCGCGATTTTCGCGTTTTCTTGCAAATGCAATGAATGTATTGTACAGCAAACGACAGCATCAAATTTTCGAATCATGCTCCCACGTTAACCGTTTTATTTCACGGCATAGCGTGCCTCATACAAAAGTTGTAATAACTAGCCTCAATCCCCTCCCATCCCCACCCCTCCCCTCTCCCCCCTTTCTTCTACACACAACTAAAGCTTACCAGAATCCTCCCCATACTGCGAATTTACTTCATATACTATAGCAAATACTTGCGTTACTATACCACAAAGTATTCATTTGAGGTGCATAATATGATGACATACCAATCAGTTTGTATATAACGCATAAATGGTCCTGGTTCGAATGACGGGAAAGAATCAGCTAAACCGCTCTCTGTATAGTCTTCCGGTTTCCAGTATTCGTTGCTGCTCTCGATACCACAGCAATGAATCTTTTGCTGAATATGCACACATCAATGTTTAATTTAACCAACGACCAAAAGGCACAACACATTCATACGACGGTTGTTCTCACCTGGCCGCTTCAAGGCGTCATCTAAACCTTCATACGGCGGCTATGGCGATAACGTAATTCGCACAATATGATATACTAGCTAAGCACCCTCGGATGCTCTCTATTTACTTCTGCATATATACTCATTTCATCTACAAATAACCAGTCAAACCGATCATATGGCGCTCAAGATTTTTATCAGAGATTGACTATGTGAGACGCCCTGATTCCATTAAAACCTGACAAATTAAGCAGGTAAATCAGTAACAGGGCTGTCGTCAACACTGGCACACAGTGAAAACCAAAGCAGAGACTTTATAGGCGTTAAGCGGTTTACTGACCAATTTGGAAAGGTTAATCGCATAGTGTTTGTAAGAGTGATTTCAACAATTATCACAACTAGACGTATCATACTGTAAAAAAAGGTTACAGTATTCTGTTAAGTTCCGATCAAACATGTGAAGCTTAACGAGGCAGCAAACTTGCTGAGAGTGCTCTAGAACCGCACTCTTTTCGCACAGTGTTAAATGATTTGCTGTCACCACTCGGCAACTGCTTCAACATTGCTGCCAGCGGACGGATAGCAGTTAACCTTATAAAAACAAGTAAAGCGAAAAGAGCGGGCTGAGGAGATTCAGGTTGCTGCAGGACGGCAAATACAGGCACAGAAACACATAAACAGCTGTTAAACGGTGATTCTATTCTCTTTAAGGAAACACCTTACCTCAAGGGAACGAATAAGTGTTTCTTCTGAATGAAAATGCATAAATCTCCTCTCATAAAATGACGCATACAATGCCCACCATTTCAGAACGTAACGTGCTTCTTCAACGTGCGATTTCTGATCGAAGTCTCGTTGCACAAACTGCAGAACATTTTCTTTACGCTCTTTTCGTTTACTAGCTGCTATACTTGAGCACACTACGAGCCATCAGATGGCTAGCTGCTCCTGCCTACCCTATTGCACATATTTGGCTAGACAATACTACTGAACACCACAAAAAGAGGCATCACTGCTTTAAGGTGATATTTGCCGTATTTGACATGATTCGAGATGATTGAAGCTGAGTTGGCATTTAGACGCCAGAGTGTAAATTAAGATGTTTTTGAATTTTGAAGTGCACTTGACGAAACTTGAATACGTGAATTTATTCATTTATTTAAAAGTCGCAGAATATAAATCATAATTCAAAATATCTTAATTCAGGAATTTGTACTTAATACTAAGCCAACTGAAAACTTTAAAAAATACTCCTTAAAGCACCGGTGCATGATAGTGGGGTCGCATAATACTCATGCAATACTCAGCACTATAATATATAACTCAGCTACAGTTGGCTTACTAACAAAGACACTCACTGACTGCATAAAGTTCAAGAATGCGGCTCAGCTAGAATGCTACGCGCTATTCGGTTTCTGCAACGTTTACTATGCTGATTTCCCCACAAAGGAGAAACCTGATGACAACTACTTCGCATACCACACCATGCTAAAATATTATTATGACGCAAAAGGCGAAAAAAAAAATAAACCGATTATGGCTTGACAACGGGAACCTCGCACTAGCGATGAGCTGATGATGCTCTTTTGTGAACCACTTTCTAGCTTCAGAAAAAGTATTTGAAACAATAAAATTTTGCAATCGAACTCCCACTCAGATTTAGCATTTCGTCTGCATACAATGAAAATATTGGTCGATAATTAAATAGTCTCTCTTTTAAAGTTCACCCCCGTGAAAAAAAGAAAAGAATATAAACGAATGCTGAAGATTCATACTTTAATCGTAGCTGATTTCAGTAAACCCGAAATAAATATGAAAAAACTCGTCTAGAGATCCGCACTAATCGTTTGCACGTTTGACGTATGGTCCAAATGATCCAACAAATATACGTTGACAATGTACATATATAAATAAGTAGTTAATAACTCACCCAGTAAGTTCCACGCAATCGAAAGTCGAATTCCATGATGAATGCCTCTGCTATTAGCGGCATTAAAGCGAGCGCGGAAAGTAAGTGCATTGTGAATGTGACCCATTTCAGAACACTGTAAGTAATCAACAACTCTATAAAACTATTCTGCACTCAAACAAACAGCTATTTCGTATTGGCGATTTTTAAAGGATATACAAAAATTTTTGACTCGACAGTCTCGCTGCTTACCGTATTCGTCGAATATTCACGCAAGAGAAGAAATCACAAGAAAGATAATTTCCAATCAAATTTGCGTATTTCGCACCATCCAATTTTGAATTCCAAACACGCACTTTGAATATGAACTTTGCACTAAAAAACTTTCACTCATTAATTAATCATCTGCCCCTAAAACCGAACGTGGTGAGGCATACGTAGAGTCTTACTGTGAAGCATACGCCACATCAAAAACAATTCTTGTATCACAACATCGGATCTTAGTGATTATTGCCTCAACGTCCACCTATATGAACCCCATGCATCCATCAATGGTCAGTATTAGGAGGCAGGCTATGAATTTATTAAGCAGTTAATGTCGCAGCCGGGTGCGATTGGACGTGAAGCAGTCTGTGCCTTAAATCACGTAAAGGCCGCTTTTTACACTCCCCTTAATCACTCGACTTTGTATAGCAATTTGCAAAACTAACCGCCTTTCTTCTCCGGAAATGAACATAATGGCTAATAAAGGAAATACGATTGCCGAAATAGCCGCCGGCAAAAGAAGCCAAGTGAACCAGGCATGCGGGTAGAGAATGTGAGAGTCGAATACGTGCACTATCGTTGCTGCCCAATCCTTGAACACTGTTTTGCACCTCTGCACTCGCATGCACCGTGAAACTATTTACTAGGAGAACTATCGCCCGCCCTCCCCACCTTTTCGTTCTTACAAAATTTCATAACCATCTTTCGATGATGTGTATGATCTGTTCTTGAAGGAACTCCAGCCGCTCTGGAACCCCTAATTCCCACCCACCCTTTCCACCCTCGTAAACTACCTCTAGGTGCAATTTGTGGCTTCCAATTCCTTCCGCTGTCTTTCCATCCCTCTGTTACCCCGCCTGTAGGTGCTGGATGTAATTTCTACGCTCCTTCCTCCCCATAAAACTAGCTTTGGGTGCTACCTCTGATCTCTACCTTTCTTCCTCGACTTAATCCACCTTTCCTTTGATTTTTTTTTAGAAAATCAAATTGCAAAATCACCATTTCAAAACAAGGATCTACTGCGAAGACCCCAACTCAACCTATTCCCATATTTCCTTTTGCATATCTTATCAGTTCACAAGACCATTTCCTAGCATGCCGAATTGGTTGCCTTTTCATGCCGAAATCTGCGACCATCTATAGAAAGAAAGCTAAGAGATCTAGTTTTACGTTTGAAAATTTATTCGCTCCTGTATTTTACGATGTCCACCTTTCAAAGCGGTCAGATTGTGAGGTTAATTGTGAGGTTAAGATGTGAGGTCAAAAACACCGCTTTTAAGCAAACGAAAATTTTGACTTTGGAGTTGTACATTAGGTGACTGCCCAGTGTGGTCCGCTGGTCACACCCGAGACTGTTTCAGCACCAAGTGACGCACTGGAATGACCGCTCGCCCTAAAAAGGTTAATCGGCGAGAAAGAAAAATTGCAAAAAACTCGCTGCTGACATGAAAATTTGGCCTAAGATACGGCCGCTGAGTGTGCAGCCCTTCATACAGTAGGAGGATTTAAACATTGCATCCGTCGTTTGCCATTTCCGGTGCATGCAGTCACACCTGCAAGTCGTGGGTATGCTCGGTCCCTAACTGTGAACTTTGGCTGTGAACTAGCTAACTTGAAAGGTGGGCACAGCAATACGCAGCAGCGCCAACAGAAGCCTTCGATCTGCAAACAATGCAGTCGTCACACTTGCCAAAACTGTACACGGATACTCATTCACATTTGAAATAATCAGTAAGAGAGGGAAGCGGGGGGAGGGCGAGGATGTGTAAGAAAGTTGCTGAAGGCAGAATCCTCGCTCGTACTTCGTTTTTTTTCAGCGACGCAGACGGGAATGGTGAAAATGCGTAGTCGAATAGCAAACACGAAAGATTACGTTTTCATACACAAAAACGTATGCCTAACTTATATTATCCTCAAGCGTCTTCCTGAAAATGTCCCACTGATATCACTCAGAGACGTTAGCCATCCACCGCACATTCCCATCTATTGTTGTGCGATTAAATTCCGGTGCAATATATAAAATCCAAGAACCGAATTTGCTTTCACATTCGTATTGAAAAGCGTATGGGCGATAAACAAGAGTGAAACCAACATCAACACGCATTCGAGCACAACAGCCGTCAGCGTGTACGGCCGCCAGAAGCCTCCACGCTGCTGAAAAAAAAAGCAAATTTTTGAAAAAAAACTGACTAAATCAGGTGCGCCTGATGCCAGAAGCAAGATCACGAAAGCACGCCATAAAGTCACCTCGTACTTATGTGGCGCACGTGTTCCAGACGGTAACTTAACAGTCTGCGCGCGACACATGTCAAGCACAATGCTGTGAGCAAATTTATAAGTGGGAAAGCCAAAGCACTCATAAAACAAACAGAATTAACTTTCGAAAACGCGGAGAAAGATGACTGCTTACTTACCAGGTTGCCGACACGATACCACTGCGAAAACTCCCCGTCAATGAAGGGAATCGATCTCGCATTTGCCTTTTTCTCGGCCACAATTCGCGCCGCACCACGTTCTGCGTACACCGGGAGCACATTCTGCATTCGTGCTCGCTTCTCCATTCTGTCCCCACCGCACACCGCTCGGCAGAAGCTAACAAATGCACAACACCAAAACCTTCTGCTCAGCCACACCCCGCATGCAAATTCGCAGCAACCCATTTTCTGCTACAAAAAAGCCAAGAGTATCTCTAAATCCCCAGCCAATCAGATCACGCCAGATCATGCACCGTGATCTGCCATGGTCTGATTGGTTGGGGGATATAGAGATTTAAAGAACTAAGAAGGGAAGAGGAGGTTAAAGAGGAAGAGTTATTATGCTACGACCCGTGGCGGTGAAACAATCACACAATACGGAATAGTTACGACCAATGACAAAATACGTTCGTAGCCAACACTTTCTTTATTTCTATCGATCACAGGTGCAACACAGATTCTTTTCTTCTACCGAATTTTTGAATATGCGAGCGTTTCTATGACGCACGCAATAATTAGCTAAGGTAATTGTTAAAATGAGCATTTCACTGCAGATCTCGAATGTTGCAACTAATCTTAAATATATGCTTAGTTGTTGGTAATAGACATTTATTTGGTCAGCATCAGTCGATCGTCCTCTTCGCTGTTTTTCTTTTGTCAGCATTTGTCTCATTTTATGTCGCTTTACGTTACTAACGATGCTGTTGTATTCATTTCGCAAACCATTAGTTGTCGTTCGGTCTGATTAGCAGCAGTTGCGGCGATCCGTTGTCGTTTTGTTGGCCTTGTTTTAAGAATTTACGGTGGATAATATAATAAGTTGGTGTTAACTAGGTATAATAAAAGTTGGTGAAAAGCTTCGACGAGATAGTCGTTATCAGTAAATATTGCTATGGATTGGCTTTTACTTCCTGGTGCATAACAAGAAATTTAGTTGGTCGAAAAAAGCAATTAGGCGATTATCGAGTTATTTAAATTGTGTTTTCGATTATTAAACTAGCAGTATGCGAGATTATAGCAGATAAAGGCGCTTAGCTATTTGCTGCAGTGTCTCTGCTTTCCTGGAGCGATCAAAATATAGGTGCGTTATGCAGCCGTTTTTCATTGTGCTCAAATTGCACACGCTCGGTTAGCATCACATTCANNGACGTTTCATTCGATATGCAAACGTTTTCCGTCAGTATTCTTCCTCATAAAATATCTTCCGCGTGAACGTAAGGTTGACCGAGGTTGTAGAATTTTGTCGTAACTAAATACCTGATTCGTAACACTTTCATTAATTTGCCCATACTTGTCAGCGGAATACTTACAGGCGTAACAAGGAGGAATTTGAAGCAGTTATCGGAGCACACAGCAAATAAATGATGGCTTAATAACCAATTTTTTTTCTTACGCGTTGTCTTTTCGCCTTCAGAATCTTATAACTCGTAAAGCGCACTACGGTGATGTTGTTGTTGTGCGCATAATGTGTATGAGCGTGTCTCTCAGTCTTTCCGCTAGATCCAACTCGAAAGCCACTGAAGCTAGGATTGCGAAACTTGGTAGCTACGGTGCGCGCCCAGCGATAATCTCGTGCACCCAGCTGGAAGCTAAATCACTTGATCGGTTTCTTGAAGAGTATAGAAAACCAGCACACCAGCGCTTCGGGCTGCATATTTGACTGGTCGCATCGTAGGCAAATGGGAATGCGCATCAGAGAACTGGCACGGTATGCGCTTTGGAGACTCACTCATCAAGGCAGCTGATTTCATGAGCTGCTCGCAAATGAGGACAGTTAAAATTTTATCCAACCCGACCGCTCGCACAAATCATCCACTAAAAATTTGTTTTTCTGCATCTCAATGATGGAATGTGACTGCTGAAAATGCATATATGTCCCCTTTCACAAACCAACTTCTAGAAAATGCAAAACGACCGTTTCCAAAATGCGTCCAATTTTTTGCACCTTTGAGCTCCCATAGCTCCCCACGGGTCTGTGAGTCGACCTGAAATTGGGTATAGAAGGTGACCAGGAGAGGTGGACTGCAAAATGAGCCAAATTTCGTAATTCTTGCGTCAGGGATTACCAAAGCCGAAGTTACTGTGCAGACATAGAGACGCTCGTTCACACAGTCACAGGCTCGACATAGCCATAATTTTGCACATGCAACTTTGCCGACGAGCAGACATGGAGGCACAGTAATAACACTGCTGTCATTCACGAGAGCATGCTCTTGAGCAAAATTATAATAGCTCGTACTTTTAGAATTGTAAGCAATCAGGCCGCATCCAGCCGGCTTATTTGTTTTCTGCGAAGCATCCAAAAACAACAGTTTTTCCTCGCCATTGTTTTCCTTTCTGACGAAGAGCTGACGAAATGTTGTCACGTGATCGTGCAGAGAACCACTGTCGGTAACTATACTTGCTGGGTGGATGTAGCATTCAGTACTTTCAGTATACGAGCACTATCTTTCTTGACATGCACGCCTGTCGCGACTACTCGCGAAGTTTAACTGAGCTTGTAGAAATTTTGAATGATAGAAATATGCAGGCAAATATTGAGAGTGCAAAAAAGAGTCGCATATGCATTCGCGAAATTTCGCTGATTCAGGCGTAGGAAAAAGTTGGGGCAAAAACGCCTCGGGAGAGCGGCTTCTACAGGGGAGAAGACACTGTAATATGGCGCCTTTTCCTTCGTGAAGCCATATCGTCATTCAAAAGGGACTCGCCATGAACAGTATGATGCCAACCCGTTAAGCTTATAAAAGAGAAGAGCATGAGGCTAAGAGAGAATCGTTCTTCAGAAGTCGTGAGGTAGCGTGGGGTTTTCGGTGGTTTGTTTTATCGTTGAATTATGTTATTTTATTTTCTTTCACGTAACCTGTTGCCTTTACTTGCTTTGTGAAATGCTACAGTATCACTTCTTATTATGCAGACGTCTCTTTGAGCTTTCGTAGAATTAATCTAAAGGTCGCTTTTTCGTGTGGGAAAATTTTCTCTTGATTCCTATAATAATTTCAGTGTGGTCATCTAGGAAAGCAATATGAAAGATGCAGAAATGAATCTTAGTGCTCGGTCGAGATTTTCATTTGTTTCGCTTGGAATAGGTCGAATCACGAACAGGGTTTGCTTTAGTGGGCGGAAATTTATTTTATATCTTTTGTCACATATCATGTAATGTCGGTTTTACTTCATCACTCGTTCGCGTGCTAGGTGGATTGTATTGTTTGGTGTCAGTTTTCGTACGTCATTATTCTTTGCAAGTTATCATGTAGTGTTGCTTTGCGTTATAACTCGTTCGCTTACTAGGTGAATTCTATTGTTAAGTGCCAGTTCCGTGCGTCATTGTATTTTGTAATCGCGATACGTCAGTTAAAGGTTTAATTATCCAAGTTTGAGTGTGACACTGGGTAAGAAGAAGAAGAAGAAGCGAGACGGAAGCAGTTGCGTGAGTGGGGAGAAGCAGTGCAAGAGATCGTCTGCTGAAGCAGAGCAGTGACGATCGAAGAAGCGAACAGGCCCGTTGAGTTTTACGACCTTCAGTTAATATTGGCTACCGGGTGAGAGGAAAACCGCGGCAGTCAATACAACGCCATTCATGCAGTATCTGCACTGTGAGAGTCCCATTTTGAGGCTTGACACTTACACATTTATCAGATTGATAAAGTTTATAGTTAATAAGAGTTTGCACTGAATGATGGAATCACCTAATTTTGGTGACTTTCAGGAGAATCAAATTCGAGGAAGAGCGCCATTTCTCATCTTCCTGGTCTCTTATTATTGTGTTCTTTTTGCTTAGTTAGTGAATTCGTTCGTTTATCAAATTTTTGCTGAAATCAGCAGCAAATTAACATTGCTCGTTTAAAGTCGGCTATGAACGACCGATTCTGACTGTGCTTGTAGTACAAAAAGCCGTAACTGCTGTATCCTCATATAGACTCCACTCGCGTTCTCCTAGCTCCCAAAACAACACACCGCAACTGATTCGCTTCTCGGCACGATCCCTTTCCTGTGCAACCATTTGATAACTGCATGTGTTAGACACTTACATATATTCGTATTTTTGTGATCTGCATGGTCAATATCATTTGTATCTTGCGGGATTATATTGTCAGTGTTTCGCAGCCCGTTCTTATTTTAAAGAACAGACATTATTTGACAGTGATACAGCAGAGAGGAGGAAGGGGTTCAACACTTCTGGAGGTAGAGGAAAGACTTTTAGTGGGGAGGGAGAATTTCTTCAAGGAGAAACTAACTATATGATGGCTGCGTTACGGTGGTCTTCAAATATGCGCGTAAGATTAAAAGCGTGAAGACTGCCGTAAATCTAATAAGAATAAAGAGCTGCTATGCTTGAATTTTGAACTGATTCGCTGATGAAATACGAGAGGTGAGCTTTTTCAGCTATCGAGAACACATCCGCGACATTCATCTCAAAGAATGACAGATATAGCTGGTTCGAGCAGCAGTTATCGTTCACGTGCTGATAATGTCACTGCTTCTGCGTGTATCGTGCTGGTCAGTTCAATGCTTAAGAGTTAGGTATTGCATAATTAAGGAGAGGCACAATAGTTAATTTATTAGATTGTTTTTCCCTCACCAAAGTGTTTTTGAATTTTCATTTGAATCGTCCTTCTCATCAGTTCATTTCACAACGTTAATGTGCAGTTCTCTAAAGCTTTCTCGCTGGCCTTTATTTCGCGTCAGTAGTGTGGAACTGTTGAAGGTTTGCAACATCCACTGGATTCCCGTTTGGATCTGTCTATTTTAAGCATTTTCTTCGCGCCTCGTATGTAACGTTCGTTCGAATCCAACTCCCCGCCCCGTTAGTACCGCCTGAATCCTCTATCCGTCTGAAGTTGACAACATTCTCTTTCTTCGGCAGGAGGAATAGCTAGCGTTGGGCAGCTGCACTAGTTTATTTACAGGTGTCGACAGCAGGAGTTGTGCTCAATTCGTCGTCTATTTATATTGTTTTCACTTCGAAGCATTTTCCTCATGCTTATGGGATTCTGTGTGTCGTTCGTAATATACACAACCTCATCGTTCTTACTCTTATCCCCCTCTGGGGTGTACCATCCATCCTAATGTAAGTAAGTCGTATGCTGCCCTGACAAATAGCAAAGCAAATTTCCGCTGACCTGCTGATACCGTTTTACTTCGAAATCTACTTTTCCTTCTTTCCCTTTGAGAGATAATCATAGGTCGCCGATGCAGTCGTCGGACAAAGGAGTCGGATGCCTAACGACCTGTTCGTTTCACCTTAAGGTTCTCTTCAAAATTGCTTTTGATTCTTATTTTTGGCGCATCGTCCAACATCACTGGTAAATTTCAGAGACCTGTGGTGTATTGCTTCAAATGTCCTTCTGGAAATGATCTAAACTGGTATTTTACGCGTATGAGGTCTCAAAACAATTTTTTTTGAGACCATATTGACGTTCTCATTATAGAATGACAGCAAAATGGTTGTTATGGGTGTATATTTTGCTTACAGAGCGCAGCTGAAGAAGGCCTACGTGAAATGACAGGAAGCCTCGAAAACGTAGTTTAGCGCAAGTACAACTGAGTTTTAATGAAGATAAGGACCAAGCAAGCCCTCAATATTCAGTCCTTGAATTTTGATAGTAGTAGTAATTAGTCACGATCAGTGCACGTGAATGAACTGCTTTCTGCTTATTCGTGCAACGGTTGTTTGCATTGTCTCTGGCGAATGCTTAACAGAGAAATGAAGCATTGACTAACTGAAGTCACTAAGTCGTGCAAAGTTAGGAGGACTGCTTGAAATATTTGGCAGTTTATTTTAAGCAAAGACAGCAGGCAGATCACGACGGTGCGAAAAAGATTTGTGTGGTGAATGGCCGATTTGACAGTTGTATGTCATAAACAGCATTAATAATCGCTAATATCTTTAAAAATCGGGTCCACGACTTGGAATCAAGCCAAATACGATAACGACCAATTGTTCTATGGTGTCAGGAAAAGTCAAATCGGTGCAGCAAACATTATCGTATCTTTTGCACTTGTAGTGGATTGTGTATTGCGTAATACGAAAACGGTCTCAGTATATACTGCGCAATAATCCGAGAACCACGTCTACAGATGCGGTTGTTTTACGAATTCGAGCACCAAAATGACGCGATTCATGAACATATCTTCCTTTCCCAACTCCCCTTCCCGCCCAAATAGGGAAAAGTACACATGGTAATACCACGGACTCAAACTACTTTAAAAGGGAAACGTGTGATTAAGAAATGTTGCTAGCATGATTTCTTCATATCAATTAAAAGAGCTAAAAGTGTATTGTAGGGAGGGACCATGGCAAAAACCCGAGTTGGGTGTCGTAATTGGGCAGCTAATTAACAGCTCTTACTATGGTGTCATATGGACACATCTCTTTATTGCGATCAATCGTTTCATTGCAATCAACTACGCATTGCTCTACAATCGCATATATACAAATCGCAGAGCATTAATTGCTTCAGTTGTTATATGGATTTGCACGTTTTCGGCCACTTCTATTTATTACGTCGGTTAGTCATACTGAATTTTTATCGAGCAAAAAAAAAATGCGACGAAAGATTTTTTTTGTCATTCTGAATCATTGTGTTTGGATAATATTAAAAATGCGAATGCAGTATTGACCTTAGTATTGCGAGCTGCAACCATAAACATATCACTGTGCACGCTAGAGTGCACAAGGACATGAGAAGGGGGTCACAGGTGCGTAGAACATCTGGGTTGTGCTTCTAATGTGGGGGGTCTACTCCGAGCTGCCTCTCTGCTCGGTTTGACAGCAGTCTACCGTGAGCCGTGGAGTAGGCGTGACTGGACGGCTAGCTGTTCGAGATCGACGTCCGTCAATGACCTGGCCACAGAAACGTTACTCTTATTCGATATGTTTTTTTAATTTCCCATGTAAACGTCCGAAACAATTTTTGTTCGTAAATTCATTGTGATTTTACTAAATACTTCGTTAAAACGAGTTTAAAACAAGTTATGTTGTTGTTATG
>JPKZ01001848.1:70136-147918 GCA_000803305.1 Toxocara canis
ACACACACACATAACTCACCTGTTGGCACTTCCGCTTCCTTGATCGATTTTATGACGTGGTTCCTCACAATACGATTGAATGAATGCTGCAGCGTTATTTCAGGATTCAAGATATGGAGTTGGATGAGGAATACCTTTCTGTTAAGTACACACTGCGTTTGAAGAGGTTATTTTTTGGTCAAATGCCAAGTATGCTCCACTTCCTGGCTAGCTCTTAGAACGTTGAAATGAACAGCTTCATACTTAACATCATGATGGTCGTGTGGGCACGTGTAGCTAACGGAAGATTTAATTTTAAAAAGTGCAAGCGAGCGGTTCTCCACTTCCCTAACATGGAGGGCGCGGTGCAGAAATCAGAAATCTAAAAACATTAGGAGACGTAAATTTTATTAGGTTTGACATTCGGAACGTTCAAATCTCAACTTATATATCAAATCTCAACTTATATAAGTACTCTCTACCCGTTAAGTGGGCCTATGAATATTAAAAAAAAAACGAATTAAGTTGGTAAGAACGAATTAAATTGCTCGTTTTGTTAAAGACTGGAAGTAGAGGGACGAGGAGAGTGTAATATGAATATTTAAGTTCGCATCCAAGGTGAATGGCAGGATTCGGCAGAAGTAATTAGATATGCAATACAAAAACACTTGCAGGGATGTGGACACGTCACTGTCGTCTTCGAGCAGCGAGCTGCCAGTTCGTATCACCGCAGTGGCCAAAAAAGATCAAGTCATAGCGCCAAATGCTCAACAGCAAAAGTTCACAGAGCGGCAGCAGAGGTTGGTCAGGTTGTGCTCGGTCAATTTCACGTATGATGCATGTGGCCTATCTCGCTTGCTGGCTTGGTGTTTCTAAAATCGCCACACTTTGCATCTTATGCATATGACGTAAACCGCATATCCAACAGAGGCAGCGTAAAATGGCTTCGCACCCCAATGTAATTTGCATATCACTGTTGTGTCTCTTCGTACGCGGGGCGTGTAACTGTGCAGCAATTATTATGGGGCCGATCAGCGTTGCGGTAGGAACCCCTCTCATAAATGACCGTCGTAAATGTGGCACCGTCCTCTCAAATAAACTTCTAGTGTACTGAATGGAATTCAACTTTTCGCTCGCATTCAGTTCATGAAGGGTTGTCTGAGCAATAAATTTTTAGTGAGCTGCAGAGTAGCTTTTTGACGAGCAGTGTTCCGCCGACATATTCGAATAATTCGATCGCGTCGACGTATTCAGAATCAGCATCAGGCTGGCCTTACGGTAACCTACTACGTTTTTTTTGACTAGAGGGAACATCGCTTTATCGACGGTATATGCTTAACATACATGGAGATCCACAGTATGAATGGGTGGAATAACTACTACTATGCTTAACATATGAACCATAGAACACTTTTAAAAGTTATCTCCTAAAACCAACTCTGCAAAACCAGTCCATTCAGCTGCATATCAGATATACAGGGGGCAACTAGATGCTAAAGTAATGGCTGTTCGCTTGCTTTGAGTACCTTTGATCGACATGAACGTCTGTGAGGGATAGGCGGCAGCTGATTAAGTAGAATCGCATAAGTGATCACGATGCACTCACATTCGTAGCGTGCAGCGTTGATTCGTTCTACAGGGTGCCTGTGCTGTATAGCTTAAATTGACAGAGAATGATGTCGATGACGAGTGCGGCGAACTGCTGAAGCGAACGGAGGAATTCATAGAGCGAATCGAAAGGAAATACGCCACCTGCAATAGCATCTCCATCTTTACGCAACCAAACAGGTCACATAATAGCTAATAGTATCGTTGCTGAAAATGCATCAGCCGAGATCGTTATTGTTGCGATCTGTTACTCTTTAGTCTTCATTTTTGTTATAAATGCGGACTCTGCACACATCCGAAGTGTGTAGTGTGATTAATTGAAACTTGATATGTAGTGTGATTAATTGAAACTTGATATGTAGTGTGATTAATTGATACTTGCAGTGTGATTATTTGATATGTCACGAGGTATCTTCCACGGCGTTGCTTTTGCTATATTTCTGTATTCCGCATTCTGTTGCATCTTTTTTTTTGTACTGTGCGTGCAGGCCAAAACTTTATGTGTGGACGACAGCTGCACTTTTTCGCGAGGGCATTGTCGTGGAAGTTATCGCGAGATGATGTCTCGGTTTAAAGTACACCACATTTGCAAAAAACTTAACTGTCGACATGTGCTGCTAAGCGTTCTGTGCAACCATGCACACACCTCAACGTACTACTCCTACACATATCTCGTAAAGCTTTTCCATATGTAATCCCTATTTTGGCAGCAAGCTTTACCAAAACAAAATCTGCAACCAGATCAAACAAATGGTGTTTTAATAGCGATTGATTACGGTTCTCGAATAACGACGAGAGCAGTCGTCGGTGGCACCGTGATGACCTTATCTCGTGATGACATTTACGACAGGAATAGTGTGAACCAAGAAGCGTTCTTAACGTTGTTTTCGTCACACATTTCTAGATCTTTAGCATGGTGGAGCCAGCCATCACAGCACTAAGCTGTCACGTGTGTGTACCGTGAAGTGAAAATGAAAGCCGAATAGAGAAGCAAACAGAGCTGATTTTAGAAGGGAGCCGATGCCGGTAAGATGCGAATCGTACATGAGTACTGCGCTCCACAAGACTGCCGAGAAACGTATGATTCCGTTCGGTTCATTATACTGATGCATACATTATACACTGCGTATAGCAAAAAATGAATGCTTTTGTTCTGACCACTTATTGATGGTCGAAGAAAATACTTTTTTAACTTAAAAAGCATTTTAATCGCTAAAAATTACTGAGCTATTATTGCCGTGAACAGAAAAAAAAACGATTGAGTTTAGTACGCGACTTGCTATTTGGATTCAATTTTCTGCAATGCTAAAATAACGTTCGACTTTTTTCCCTCTACATGGGAAGTAAATGTTTATTCATTGAACGTCTTCTTGAAGTGAAAAAATGTGTTTTCCTCATCTATCAAAATAGCCGTTTTCAGCAGTAGCTGCCCGCTACCCGCTTGTTAAGTAACACCCGTTTTCAGCAATAGCTACCCGCTACCCGCTCGTTAAGTAATAGCCGTTTTCAGCAGTAGCTACCCGCTAGCCGCTTGTTAAGTAATAGCAATTTTCAGCAGTACCTGTCCGCCACCCGCTTGTTAAGTAATAGCCGTTTTCAGCAATAGCTGCCCGCCACCCGCTTGTTAAGTAATAGCTGTTCTCAGCAGTAGCTGCCCGCTACCCGCTTGTTAAGTAGTGGCAATTTTAAGCAGTACCTGCCCGCCACCCGCTTGTTAAGCAATAGCCGTTTTCAGCAATAGCTACCCGCTACCCGCTTGTTAAGTAGTGGCAATTTTAAGCAGTACCTGCCCGCCACCCGCTTGTTAAGCAATAGCCGTTTTCAGCAATAGCTACCCGCTACCCGCTTGTTAAGTAGTGGCAATTTTAAGCAGTACCTGCCCGCCACCCGCTTGTTAAGTAATAGCTGTTTTCAGCAGTAGCTGCCCGCTACCCGCTTGTTAAGTAATATATTTTCTCTTCGCTACCACTAACCAACCAGATCATTGCTCATTGAATCCAATCAGCGCACCCACCAAAAGAACGATAGGTTTAAATCAAAATAAACTATAGTAATAATAATGCAAAGTAAAATAATGGAACTTCGGGTTTAACGGCACTACGAGATTACTTGAAAGGCACGCGGTCATTGAAATCAAATACAGATTAACTTCAAATACAGACATTGGAGACGACCGAAACTTTTGTTGAGATATCGAAATTTTCAGAAAACTTATGAAAAGTTAAAGATTTTCCAGAATCAATTGTCAGAGAGACTAGATCATTTGATCCGTGTTGTGAAGACGATAAACAGTCGTCGGTAAGGATTTACGAAAAATCCTTTTCCCACTCGCTTTCGTAAATTTGCATTTTTAAAAGCGCATTTTGTGGTGGCTGAACTCGTGCGAGTATATTCAACTGCCCATTCGTCGGGTGGTTTAAAACAAGAACGGTGGAAGCTAAGTCTGCAGAATTTTGCAAGCACCACGTCAGTAAACATCGAGAATGTCGGCATATTTTGGCGCGAAAAGTAGAAATTCATGATCAGACACCATGTTCCATTATTCGTTGGCGTTTCACGAAATTGGGCTGATTAGATGAGCAAAATTGCAAATGCGCATTAGTGCCAGCTGCTTTAGTCCTTTAGTCCCTTAGTCCCTTATCGACGACTATCGCTTTAGTCCTCTTTTTCTTTTACTCGTTCCGGGCTGATATAATATTTCTGTGATTAGTGATATGTGCAACATAAAAGATTCACTACATAGTCAGAGATAAAGTCGATGGTAATTGGATGTGATCAATTAATTTGCATCTCACCAATATTTGTCTAGTTAGATGCTTAAGTCCTTTGGACGCTAAGTTTTAGTCAGAGTTGACACTACTCAACTGTGTTGCATATCTTCGCAAATAATGCCAATATTTTTTCTTTTTTTTTTCATCCGTAGAGAAAGGGTTCAACATATGCAGGTGAGATGCATGCATATGGTACGTGCGTGTGTGACACAGGTACATTACATTTTTGCAATTTATACCAAATCCGTTTTTTAGGCGAGGTGCCAATGTTGCAAAAATTCCACAAGTGCTAGTTTGCTGTAGGTATGGCGATCGGGTATGGGATCTTCGCTGTCGTCGTCAGAGTCAGGAGGTTCTATGCTAAAACTGAATCTTAAGGAATCGAATAGCGACACTTCCACGCCACTCGACTGGATGTCTCCACCCTCACCTGATACACAAAAAGTATTTCTTGGTCTATCTCGTTCACCAAATAAGAACCCGTCGACAAGATATCTACTGCATATCCTAAGGGTAGATTTATGAGGGCTGTTCAGATCAGTTACTAATCTGCTGCATATCCTCAGGCTAGATTTATGAGGGCTGTGCAGTGAAGTTACTGCACTTTTCAAATGAGTGAGTGTTAATAAAAAAGTGAGAAACATGATCGCAGTACCCATTGACTTATTAAGTAACTTGTAATTAGCGAGTTCCGTTGAAGGATATCAACAGACGCATAGCCAATTCGAGAAATTTATATCGTGAACATGGTTAACGTTGGTTAATAAAGCTAAACCGAGCGGATCGTTCGGATAGAGAAAATATTATCAAATCAGTGAGGTATAACCCTACTGTTCCTAGATGATCAAGCACTCACCTTTCAGAACACTGAACAAATATCATAACTTCTCCTTTAGCCTATTTATCCGTATACTTCCATATAATGAATTTCTAATTGAGCGCCCCACGAGCAAAGAAATGTTGATAAGAAACGCAGCAGAAGGACATGATATAAATGGAGAGATACCGAAAGCTAGGAACATAAAACCTGGCGTGCATGGAAACACTTGTTCGGGAAAGAATTCCCGCACGGTCGAGTCTGAAACGAATGGTGAGCAACCTCAGCCGTCCCTTACAGCCGGTCAAATGAAGCGTAGCAGATTGAAGGTATCACGGAAGGTTCAGTCAAAAAAGTGCCCTTCTTACAAATTTGTGCAAGCAGATTCAAACATTCAGTCGGCCGCTTCTGAGCCGAAGCTACAAGCAGAGAAAGCACAAGTTGCACCAACAGTTCACACAGAGGATCGCAAAACTGAAAAAGGCGAGGTGGCCGCAGTCCACGCCAATGCTCCGGAATCCGAACGTACAGCCGCGAGCTCGAGTTCAAGTTCGCGCCCTCTAGTGAGTCAGAATTGCAAACTGCAACCGAAATCTGGCGGAGCTGTTAAGGCGGTCAAACATGCTACAAAACTCAGAGCTGCCATACAGCAGTTGAATGCGGCACTGAAGCTGAACACTTCTCGCGAACCACAGTTTCCAGTCACGGAGATTCCAGTAACGGAAAGGAAAATTCCGATCCCGAAACTCGAAAGAGATATGCTTCAGAAGGTTGTCTAGTTTGCTTATTTTTGCAGGAATGCCACCTGTACGCCTCATATATCTGTTGCATGTTTCTCTTAAAAGATTGAAGCTGCTCGAGTGAGACCGCTTTCGAAAGGAAACCCTCTCCCAGAACAATGATGAGTGAAGTCGATTGCCACTGTGAAGTATTACCACGTCTAGTGATGACATACCGTGATGAACGACTGCAGTAAATTAACTGTCGGCTAATCACCATCTTTACATGTGCCGGTTACATATGGAGAAGCAATAATTAAGCAAAAATACACATCTCGGCTGCCTGTACTACTCGCTTACCTTGAAACGAGCCTTGTAATCTTATTGTCTCACTATTTGTACTCTTCTTCACTCTCGGAAGGGTTGCAAAATATCCTATAGGGTGGCACGGACGTAAGTTAGCATACGCTCATGCACAATAGGGGCAGTGATTTGTGCGTGGGCGGTGCAACGAAACCAAAGAGCAGTCTGGCAGGTTCACATAAAATCAAATTAACAGATGCACTCTTAACGTGATCTTCAAGAAGAGTGAAGACGCTACTTGCGCGATTTGAATACAAGCTGTGAAAAATTTGTGGATTTCTGAATATACCATCAGATATCTGTGTAAATTTCGTTTTCGAACTCGCGTAGGCATTCGCTTGTTTGCGAATTTCCACTTCTTTGCATCTAAGTGCAGGCATTGTGAAAACTGATCGAAGGCTCGATGTGAACGGAGAGCTCCAGAGACTTTCTGGCTCTCTGCATTCCCCCGTTAGCTCCACTCAACCGGATACGAGTACAACGCTTCCTATGAATGGCAACGAGCTTATACGGAAATTGGCCAAGAACCACTGTCAAAGTGTTATAGCAAGGTGTTATCGAGCCGAAATATAAAGCTTAATCACTTTCAAAATCCGCCTATAGATATTGCACCTCTACGCATATTTGCAAAATCCAAACCGCCGGAACTCAAGGATCGAATGCTGATAGCTGCACTTCACACTCACCCACTCAATCAATAAGTGCGTGTGATTGCTCATTTGTATGATCTCAAGCCGTGTGGCGGCTTGAGATCATACAAATGAGCAAATCCTCACCCAAAAGCGAAATGGCGTTTTCATCAAAATGTGTGATGGCATTTTTGAAAGACCACGACTTTGATGAGTTCTCTCTCAGTTGGATTTTAGCTAAACGGAGCATGAGTTATGCATTTTCATATACCTGGATGACTAGCAATCCCCTTTTGAGAGCGCACAAGGTTCGAGCGGAAGCGAATTGACAATGAGCACGCAGATTGCGTCAGGGGGGAGTACCTCATGTGGAACCTCTTCGGCTGCCGATTCGGTCCCGAAAAGTGCTAACGAAGATGAACCTGTACGAAGTGGGTCCACTAAGGAGCAGAAACGTGCATCAACACATAGTACTTCCGCAACCACTTCCGGTTTGTGCTAAATTCGACTTTGAACGCTGATCACATAACACGTTTGGAAACATTAAGGACCGGAACAAACGCTTTACTTAACTATGATTTGCATAGGGGACCTAATATACATAAAGCATTTCAATCAACCTGGCCTTATCTGTACCTTCTCCGTGCTACGCGTTTTCCAGTTCAGGCTTAGTGCGCTAGTTTCATTTTGCGCACTGGAGTCAGATTCGTTTGAAAATTGTTTGCGCTTCAATATTAGGTGAACGGGATGCAACGGACTACTGCGTTCTAATTAATTAAACAAATGGGGGTCAAGTGCATGGGAAGGTGCGCACCAGTAGTCGTACCTTATGGCATGAATATCACCACCCAGGGATGTTTATGTAAGGTCACTGTGATGCTCGAACGTGCAAAAGGCGCACTTGCTTTCGCGCGTCTTCCGGATTACCATAATGCTCGCGAGCGCGTGTCGCTGAAAGCGATAGAGAGACGATCTCGTTAAAGTGCTCGACACGTTTGCAGTACAGTCATCGTTTGGCGTGGGGGCGAGCACGTCGACGGGTGAAACGTCGTCAGTAGCAACGGCAAGCAGTTCAGATTCCACGTCTGTTTCCAACTACACTGGTATGTGGTGCGTTCGATGAACTGACACGTTCGTTGGTGTTGAACACCACTCGCCAACCAACGGTCAGAAGAAGAAGGATTTGGGTGCAGGGAATCCTCTATGTTTTAGCAGCTTTAATAGATAGAAGAACCGGACGGAATATTTTACAAAACACTTTCAGAAAGTTCGTTTTTCATCGGACATTCATTTTTTACCTTCTACCATATACATTTATTAAACAAAGAAAAAACTCCCTAATTCGCTCAAAGATGACCTCCCACAAATTGATCACTACTCGTAAAGCCTACTATGATATTTAGGGCCAGTTTAACAGAATAACAGAACTGCACAACGTTAAGATCTTTTTTTTTTTGCTGATTTCTTTTGGTGAAAGTTTCAACGCATTTGAAGAACGGACTCTTTTGTGAATAGACTGTGGAACTGCGCTATTACTATTTACTTGGAACTTCTAGTATCCACAACAATTGAACTTATTCGTCTGCCTGAAGTTGGCTTTAGTCGGGTTTGTTCAATTTTTGTTTCATTGTCCTATTGGTTGGCGCACTGTAACTTTAAGAAGTTCGACATGACATTTTTGTGTGTATGCGTGTTTGTGTGTGCGCGATGTGCGTGTGGTGTGGTGTGTGTGTCTGCGTACGCGTGTGTGCATGTGGTGTGGTGCGTGTGCCTGTGTGTGTGTGCTTGTGTGTGTGCGCGCGTGTGCGTTTATGTGTGTGCGTGCGCGTGGTGTGGCGTGTGTGTGCATGTCTGTGCGCGTGTGCATGTGGTGTGGCGTGTGTGTGTGCGTGCCTGTGCGAGTGTGTGTACGTGTGTTGTGGTGTGTGCTTGTGCGTGTGCGTGTGTTGTGGTGTGTGTGTGCGTCTGTGTGTGTGCGTGTTGCGTTTGAGCTCGATTCTCGAAGTGGTGCAGCAGAGGCATTATAAGATAGAGCTATCCGATTAGTTGCTTTCCGGGAAAATAAGTAAACTTTTCAACTTTTCTTCAAGAGGAGAAATCTTAGAGAAATGCAATGAAAGTTGAAAATATTTTTCTTAGAAGTACTAATTGGAGGAAGTTGCAGATATGCGTCAAGCGAAGGGCATCTCCAAGGAATTTTCGAGAGCAACTGGAGTCACTTCCGATGAGGTAATCGAAGCTTTTCAGAGCAACAAACGCTTCTGTTGGAAAGTTTACTCTTTTCATGTAGTTCATCCTTAAAACGTTATGTGCAATATCTCCCTCTGAATATGTCATAAACGCCCAAACACATGCCCAAGAGATATAGCATTTGATCTGGTCAAAGGGCGGATAGTGGAATCATTTGAGGAGAGATTATTTGTACGATGTGGTCTCTAAAGGAGAAGAGAAGTGAATTTGATGAAGATTAAGAAGAATTTTTATGAATGGACGCGCACCGTGCTCGGAAAGGGAGCTCGAGCTGATTTCGTGTGTGGAAAGGGAAGGGGAGCGTATTGCGAATGTCGCATATGGGAAGAAAAAGGGAGCTTGTGCAGACTTCGATCTCCTGGAGAAGGGAGGCTGTGCTGAATGAAGGAACGAATCCGAAGGTTTACGGTAGTTTGGCGCAAAGTGCACAGAATAATTCATTCATCTGATGGAATGATTTGTTACATTTTTTATTTCGATATTTATTTGTTTTATTTGTTTCGATATTGTTTTGTTCGAACGTACATTTATTTTGGGATTGTTGTCTCATTACTTTAAAGTTTTATTCGGTCATTGCTGATTTTACTTTTTCTGAAAACGGTCAATTCCCCTAAAATATACGTTCGAACGTTTTGTCAGCAATACCCCTCAAATTTTTTTAGGCTCCTCAAGCACACCGTCCTCTTATTTTAAGACATTCCTTGGATAGGAGTTGTTCATGCCTCAACTGTAATATCACTTCGTGCGATTTCCTTTTGTCTATATCTTAATCTGATCTCTATGCCTATTGGTTCTCTATGCTAATTCCAGCAAGTATCGAAGAAGCCATGATCATCGAGATGCTACCACCCATCGCCAATGCTATTTCGATGAGAATATCGTGCACGCTTCGCAAGTACATTGTCGGTGTTAATCTGTTAAAAGATTGTTTCTTTTATTTGTTGCTTTCAGTACACAGTTTGTAACTAATGAACGGTGACTTTATGATGACTCTGCTCTACTTACTTCATTTGCATTTTTAATCCTTCTAAGGAGGTCTACGAAGCGGATGCCACTCTTGGCGTAGTTCCCGTCTTTCCCGCCACTCCCTTCGTTCCTTTTACCTTTCCCTACTTTTTCCGCTCCCTGTCCCACCTATCTCCATTCAAAACTTCCTTCAAGAAATTCTGCATACTTCCGCTCCAGTGCCGTGATTTTAAAAGAGCAAAAAATTGTGGCCTTCCTTTGCCCCACACCATTCTTCCCACAGAAACTGTGTAATATTACTTCTGGTGCAGTGATGTTCTGACTTGGGAAGAGTTTCAGCAAGAAGACGTTCGCGGTGAGAAAGTCATATGAGAACGCAGTTGTAGTCTGACGCCCTCTGATGGGCCGTCAAGAAACTTATGCGTTAAATGCTTAAGACGGACGGAGGCCGCTCATCTGCAGAGCGATCATTATCTGAGTGTAACCTTGGATAACAGTCTTCATTAGGTTCCCCATTAACACCATCAACCAACACTTACATTTCGATTTCGTTTTCACATTTTTGCTTGTTTCTGTCTTGCCGTCGAAGACATCGAGACGGAAATGGAAGACGCGAGTCCTACCTTTTCAATTTACCGCCTCCCAACGTGTTATATGCTTTGAGCGTTTTGTACGCGCTAGACAACACCAGTGACAAGACTGGCAACACTAAATTGTTCGCTTTATAGTCGAAATGCTCATTGGTGTATCCAATGGATCCGAGCTTTACAACATTTGCAGCCTTTGACCATCTCTCTTATCCATCCTTATTTTTCAGCTTCCTTTCTTACTGCCATAATTTGGCATGGAACTTGCCAAATTTTGGAGAAATTTTCCAGACGCTTGCGCTCATTTCACTAAGGAAACGCTTGCACATTACGAATGCTTAGCACTTTAAATCCTAGATGGCCCATTTAGAAGGATTGAGCTACTAAAATAACAATTTTCTTTGTTAACAATAACGTTTTGCTAGGGTCTTCGTAATCTATACACATCTGCTTACCGATGCCAGTGGTGATCAACCGATACATTCTTATAGAAACCCAGCGTTTCTCCAAGAAACGAGCGGTAGCTTAGTAAATTGGAGCGGTAAGACGACAGCAGTGTTCGATATGTTCAAGTGGATAAGTGTAAACGACAATTAAGTGCTAATCACCGCACTTCCGATGAATCAATCGACTGTTTTCCAATTTTCGCGATTTCAAAAAACGCTCGCGTTTAGAGAATTGCTCTTTGCAAGGGTGTTGTGAGATTGGTTAACGTTCTTTAATGAAACTTTTTCAAAATGTCGATCTGTTGTGTTTAATTAGCATTACGACCGTGGGAGTAGCTAATGGTGATGACTGAAAGCTAATGTACCGTCGTGCAATACGACCCACATGCTAGTAATCTTTTCACATGCGAGATCTACCGCACGGTCGCCAGCTTCAGGTTCTGTGTAGGTTCTGTGTGCAGTCATTAAACACGTCGATGCCGAAACGTCGACTGTTTCCTTCTCACTCATTCATTATCTTCTCATGACGTTGTTAAGCCGCCGAACTTTACAGGAAAGAGTGGATTTTCTAATGTTTTGTGTTTAATACGCAAAAACTGTGATATAAGAGGGATATGTTGACAACATTTGCAACGTGACAGTGACACGCTTTGACGCACATGTTTGGCAGCATTTGGACAGCGCTCGTTATAGGTCAACAGCGCTAGAATTGTCCCTTCCGATTGTAGCATGCATCATCCGTGGAGTCAAGGAGACAGAATCATGAATTGAAAGATTTTTGAGATACAAAGATTGCATTGTGGGAGATTTAAAGATTCAACGATGCACCATATTTAAACGGAAGTGAAAGTCACGTGAAATACGAATATGACTGATATGGAAATAAGGGTTTCAACTCCGACAGTCCCTTTTCCCTCTCCAAATTGGAGGAGGGAAAAAGAAGAAGAAGAAGAAGAAGAAGAAGAAGAAGAAGAAGGATAGTCTTTATTCATGTGAATAAGAACGCTGCACGAGACAGGAAGATATATTACGAGAAGGTACCGGCGTAATTGTGCTTGTACGAGCACGCGTTTAGGTGAATTGCACATATGTACATGACAGAATCGCATGTAATGGGCGAGGAAAGGCAAGAAAATGCGTTGCACATGTGTACATGGAAAAAGCAGAATCATTTAGCATAAAACAGTAGACAAATCGTACAAATATGAGATGTGAGCCAATAAATTAAATGAGTGATTGTTCTGAGGTCAAATGAGCCGAGGCGGTTCATCAACAAGGCAAAATTCTGTGCTTCAGCGATTCTACGGGGAAGTTCGTTCCAAATACGGACTGCGCTGAATTGGAAGCTGTAGAAAACACTGTTCACAGAACAGGTTTTGTGCGCTAATAGATAACGATGAGGTCAACGTTCACGCTGATCAAGAAGCGTAAATAGACTTTCTAGGGGTATAACAGAGAAACCTCTGACAATTTTGAAACACGGCCAGGACAAATTTAAATCGATGATACTTCAACGTTTTGAGGTCGAATATCTTCAACTAACCGTATTAGGTGAATAGTTTTTATGTCATTGGTAAGGTAAGGTGACCGTGCTTGCGTACAATATTCTACTAGGGGACCACAGACACAATTATGCTGTTCTGTAATGTTCAGTAAATATGTGCTGCAATGCACGTAGGATGCAGTTAGTCACCTTTAGCGCTTTCGTAGCTACTTTTGAGCAGTGCAAGTTCCAGCGCAAATTCGAACAGCTCTTGACTCCAAGATCGCTGATCCCATCATCTGCAGATGGTCAGTCTTTGTTGTCCAATCGCAAGAACCACTCATGATGGAAATTAACATGGAGTATCCGGCATTTCTTATACGAAATGTCAAGTTGCCACGATTTAGACCAAGCGCTGGAGGTATTCAGATTACTGTGCAAAATGCGAAAATCGACGGCGGAGTTTTGCAAAGGGCGATATAGTTTTTGATCATCAGTGAACAGTTTGCAATCGCTAGACAAACTATCAAAAAAATCGTTTATGTAAGATATGAACAACAATGGGCCAAGGACACTTCCCTGAGGAACACCGTTGACTTGATGACGATAGTCGGAGAAGGAGTCCCTTACTTTTATGGTGAAGTGACCATTCATCAGAAAGCTTCTTAGCCACTTTAACAGTGAACCACGAACATCACAAACTTTAGCTTGTGCAGAAGCTTACTATGGCACACCACGTTGAAAGGAAGATCACTTGCAAACTCCAGAACTTTTGAGGAGTGATCTGCAGCCGGTGGATCAACAAGTGTCAAAAAAAGTTGGAAATCGGGAAAGAAGAATTTAAAAGATTCTGGGAAACTTTCCAGAAGAGTGACGCAAAACGTAAAATTCCGAGCGGCTTTTGCAATGGCGCCTCATTTTAAAAAAGCCTTTTCACGAGATATTTCAGCAATTTAAGGAATTCAATGGCTTAAAATCGTAGCCGCAAAAAATCTGGTCCAAGGTAATAATAACCGGCAAAAATTGGCCGACAAATTTGCATTCCGCAAGAATCGGTGCAAATGACACACAAAAACCTTCGAAGTTGTTTATTCTCACAGTGTGGATGAATATATATCCTCTATATGCTCTGAAACAAAATCTCTCTCCTCTCTCCCAATTGTGCATTGGAACTGACCTGAAAATGCTGTGAGTAGTACATCGGAGAGAAAATATGCAGTTTGGAGAGATATGAAAAATGTACGCGAACATCCCATTTACGTAATCTCTTAACAAAGACTTCGGAAAAAAAAGACGTCTAAACTGTGCATTTGTTCTGAGGGGATTGGGGTAATGTGCTCAAGTAGATTGCGAATTACGTACGCATCTTAGAGGCGACGGCCTTGTTGCTGCCCCCGTCGGCAATTGCGGCCGCGTTCACATCTCATGCACCGCCCTATTCACGCAGCGTGCAAGAGCACATCCAATGGAAACGTCGTTCATTCTCTGTTGCCCGCACCGTTGCCCTCGTTAACCATCAAAATCCACATCACATCTATGCATCCCTCCATGCCCTCTCCCCTCACCCTCTCGTTCCCATGCATACGTTCATTACTTTTTTTCCTTCGTTCGGTCATCGCGCCCCCTAATCTAACTAAATGTCAAAGTGGATGTTGATTATCTGAATCATTTATTTTGAAATCCTTTCGCTACCCATCACACCGCAGTTGCAACATTTGTTCAAGGATCATTTCTATGTCACCTATGCCCTCATGCGATCACATCATCAAAGCTGTATGACTAATATGGAGATGGTTCGGGTAAAGCTAATTTGTTTGAGATGGAAAATAGAGCTGTTATAGTTTTTATATGAATTTTGCTATATTGTAAAGTAGAAAATCCAATGTGCGTATAACATGTATTTCCTACGTGCTGTATGTTTTGCAAGTTCTAACATTGCCTAATTCTTAAGAGCTTTAAATACTCTTTATTATGTATCACTGAGATCAGTAGTTGCCTCCACTATTTTTTCTACTGTAACTCAAATTAGTGAACTACGTTTTCATTGATATTACCCGAGTATGCGTCATACAGCAGGTTACTGTCATTGCTGATATACCTGCGTCAAGACGTTTCTGTTTTGCAATACTTTTTAAAAAATGGTCTGAGGCTATTTAAGTGTTGCCTTAATGCATAGTGTACATATGCATTGTTTTGGAAAGAACCGCAGTCGCTTCTGCATCGCGTTACCTCTTACTAAGTTTCTTACGTTTCTGTAAGACGAGCAAGCATTAGCAATTGGGGTTCTCTCTGCATATGTTTTATGTCGTTAACGTTTACACTGTTTCAATACCGTATAACGCCATCTTATCATCTGCCGATTACATAAGATTTCGAGCATCGAGTACTTATTTGGTGAGCAGGTGGGTAAGTTCGGCCTTCACCGCTTTGTTCGCTTACTATCTCAGTCGGACAGTCTTCTAATGAGAAACGTGAAATGTATTTTTAAATGATTCAATTAAATCAGTAAATATTTGTTTCTAAGAGTATGTCCTTTGCGAGTAATTCATCGACTGCTTACTGATATGAGCAGTATAACATGGCATTCGGTGAAGTACTTGATCAAAAGAAGCTGACGAGGTGATGGATTTGAAGATGGAATCGTTTCGACTGCTCTGTTTGAAAGTGACAGTCGCTAACTAAATAGGCACGTCACACGCTACGAGTGATGAGTGGTGGGTAAGGAGGGAGATGGGAACGGTAGCAAAGGGAATGTTGAGAAACAGTTTTTTTTAATGACTCTCATGTGGCAAAAACGCAGCACAGATAATCAAACGGTATCACCAAGTGTTATCAATTTTGGTCCTTGTTTTTAGTTCCTTTTTTTTTACACTGTCCTTGATTTCGAAACATGCGTACTTTGATAACGAGGTTTGCTAAATTATTATTTTGTATGAATGACTGCCGTTTCACAAATTCGCTATTATCATCGAGAATCCCGATCAAACACTTGTACGTCCGATTCGCCCCCAAAGGAGTCGCGTTATTTTACGAAAGTACCGTTCCATTGTAAGGCATATGCTATTGCTTTTGTAGCAATCGTAATATTTTCACTGACCATCACGTAAGTGATTGGCGAACATCAAAGACATCAGCAACCAAAAGTGTTTCCCTGATTTTGTGGCAAACATTCGCTCATGAAGGAACAACTGACCTCATGAACTGTTCCCTTATAATTGTATAACCGTCGACAAGTCGGAATAAATTTCACTTTCGCCGCATCTGAATTGTTCCTTAGCATCGTCAATAATAACATTCTTTGTGACAGTAACGCGACAGTAACTTTGTGACAATGATGTATGACAGTAACAATGAATTTGTTTCACCGCGTGTGTATTTCTGAGTCCAGCTTCTTTTGTATGCATTGCACATTCACAAAACCATAGCGGTCACCATCAAGACCGTATTCCAGTTATCTCTTACGCAAATACTCATCAGTTACCTTACTCGATTCAGTCATAACTATTCGCCATTGACTTTCCGCTATTCTTGTTTTTCGGCTTTTTCTGCTTTTTTTTTTAAAAGCTTGTTCTTTGAAGGTGTGGCAATATTGGCAGCCATAAGGCGCGTCAAAAATTCGAAAATCCTCTGTTTTTCCAGACCAGCAAACGGGAAATGTCATAAAAATTATATCTTCCAATTTAATTGTGATTTGCCTGAAAGATGCAGCACCCATATTTCTCAAATATACCAGAAATCCCCAACTCGACTGTCGTCCTCTCCTATCACATTTATGACCTTCGTATGTGTTCTGTTTTGCTTGTTCACGAGGTAAGCATGTCTTGGTTAACTTCATGGGAAGGGATTTTAAAATGTGGTGGCATTTTTCACTTCGTAAAATCTCTCTCGTGACTGACGGCATGTTGAAGTAACGTTCTTTTTGCCCTAATGCATAATGTGCAACCGTAAGCCGACCTAAAAAGCGACAAGGAACTTTGGCGTTAAACGACTAGCTTAGTCCGGAAAGAAGTTTCGACGGAGAGATATGTGAAAGAAAGTGGTGCTGTGTTGTGGCATAGTAGCTGCGATAAATTTGGTTAGCTGCCCGAAGTCGGTCGAGCTTCGTACACCATTGCTTCAAGTGTCACTTCAGTGATTCAGTACCCTAAATTCTGGATTCGTTGCTTTTTTTTTTCAAGCAGTCTCCGGTGCGCTATATGAACTGTTCGGGCTCGATCGACTCACTAGCATTACTTATGATACTTTTTGTTATTCGTACTATTTTGCAGTAGAAATACTGTGCTTTAAAAATATTCCGTAGTTGAGATGCGGTTTGGCTTGGACACTATATGTACAAAATTGCAAAAATTTTCTGTGCTGTACCGTGCTATGCCAGCCCAAATAACGGAAGCACGTTTGGTGCAATTGACATCATTGGTGGTGAGACGCGAGGAGATTATTATAGGACGCATGTGCAAGTGGCGCGAGGCAGTTTCGCATGTTAGGCTTTCGATTCTCTGCGCTTCGTGAAATCGTTCCTTTTTACAAATTGTTTCTTATTTGTGTCTTATTGCCATTATTTCACCGATTAGTTCTGTATCGGGCGAAAATTCATTGCTCGAATCCGGTGGTGATTTCATCGCTCCAATCAAAATAATTTGCGCGTTGTTTTGCACAGCGCAGAGACGTTTAACGATTGAGATATTGTTTTTGGTGTGCATTAGTTAACGCCGATGGAGTGTTGTGACGTTGGTGTTAAACAGAGGTGATATTTTTCAAATGTTCGTCAAAATCAGATATTCGTAGAAATGTGCATATCATCTGATTTTATCGTAACCCGTGAATTCGGTTTCGGTATTTTTTTGTGAACACCACCCGACGTTAACCCTTCTCAGCTAAATAATCGGAATATTGAGTGCCACAGTTATTCTTTCAAACTTAATGCGTAAACGTACAGTGTCTCACAGCCCAATTTTTCCTCCTTCCTCCTCTCCAGCCATTGAAATTTAGGCGATCACTGCACATTCCTTTTTAATTCAATTTATCGTTTCGTTGAAATTTTCATGCGTCGTTATTGCGGATTGCCAAGTGAGCGTATGGAGCGACGGACGACTGAGTCGGACGCTCTTGAAGATTCATTTGCATATTCAATCTCATTTCATTTCATACACTGGGTGAGAAGGTGCCCACCGAGTAACCGCATACCACATGAACAGGGGGCGATCCGTCCACTGAACACAATCTGGACAAATACGCACATGAATTTTTTGAGGAGTCAAATTCCAGAGTCATCGTTCAAATGCAGCACGGAGTTATTGCAGGTGATGCTGGCAGCACTGTTGCTGCTACCTCTTGCTTCGGCGCATATACGACTATTGTATCCACCCGCGCGATACCCATCATTAGATTTTATCGATAGTGCACGAACTGCTCCACCGTGCGGCGTTGCCAAACCCTCGAAAGGTAAACTTTGACGAACCCTTCATTAACCGCTGCCTTTACAAAGTTCACCCATTGCATTGTAAGTGATGAATGATCTTACTGTACGAACATTCGATCATTCTTGACTCGCCGACCACAGATCCCCGGGGATCACTTACAGTGGATTAATTCACTCAAAAATAAGCTTGTTATAGTCCGGCCAAACAAATCGAGACTACGAAATCGAAGTTACTCCTTCTTATACCCCACAAGCCAAAAACCACACGGGTGATTTGCAGCCATTTTGCAGTTACTGCCTCTACACAAACCATAGCAGTATTTTTATAACTGGTATTTTCGTTTTAATCGGTTCGATGATGTGCTGCTAAATTTTGTGGAGTAGTGCCACATGAAGGCAATTCAAACATTGACTTTCTTCGCTGTTTGAACTAATGTATTTCTGCGGGTGCTAATACTGAAACTTCGCTGACTAAGCGAAGTTGAGTGGCAGATGATGAGTGTAACCATCTTTTGGAATACGTAATTTCGGACCGGTTTCCCTATCCGTTTCCCTCAATGTCATTTGCTGTCATCGGTCTTCTTATGCGCCTATAAGTGTCTCTCGCAAACATCAATCATTACGCTGATACCACTGGAGAACAGCCTCGGCATTCCGATAGTTTGGTCAGTGTATAGTCAGCGTTCGCATGCTCTCAGTGCTAACAATGGGCTTATTCCGGCGGCAAAAAAAGGGATGGAAGCGTTGTTAGGTTATTTTGTGAGCCGAACGTGGCGAAAGAGGATGAGCTAAGATGAAAAACGCGAGCAACTGTGTCAGGTCAAATAATGTAAGAGTTTTGTAATGAATGTCTGGCCGATCGCGATGTAGTTAAATATTTAAGTGAATTCACAAATCACTTTCTGCCTTCGAAATTGTCCATTGTCAGACTCTCGTTTGGAAAAAACAGCAAAAATTTATGAGTGGAGTGCCGTTGAACAAATCATTTCTTTTTGTGTCAAATACGCTCATATAGCCATTTTTAGTGGCTGTGTTCGCATTGCGATTGATGAAACGACCTAAGGAAATGTGTTATGATTGAATAGCTGACAATAATGGAACGCATTTGACCACCAACACCACCGTTGCATAAATTGTCTGCGATTTTTGTAACAAGTTTTTAAGTGTGGCAAAAAAAAGAAAACACACAAATGTGAGAGTTTGACGCTAGTTTGTTGACGCGGAATGGCCTATAGTTTTTGCGTGCATTCCGATTTGAGAATTGAAGAAGATAACAGGTGAAGGGTAAGTAATAAATGGTGTTTGTTTTTATCAAAGACATAATAAGGGGTGGTAAATTTAGTGGATAACAAGGGTGGTAAATTTGGTGCATAACAGGGGTGGTAAATTTTCACAGATCCATTTTTAGACTTTGTTGCGTTTGTCAACTGATTGCGTGCGTTTTTTTTAGCGCATCGATCATCCATCCTCCGCAATATTTTGTAACTTTCTGCGCTTTTGGACTGCCTGTCCTCTCAAGAGTTGCTTGCTTGGCAGTGCACCACACTGCGAATGATTCAGCATTGAACAGAAACGAAAATAAAGAGCATCAGATTCGCAAAATAATTAACTACAAATAATGAATCCATCGACGATGTATTTCCATTATTAATTCCCTTATTAAATAATTCCCCTATTATCGACTGGTACTTTGCTTATAAAACGGCTTTTACTATCGTTTGCGTTCTCGAGTGGTTATGCCGAAGCATCTGACGTACCGATGCCTTAGCCGGTTTCTCGCCTGATTTGGAGGTCTTTTTTTGAGATTTTTTGATTTTGACAAAGTAGGCGAATGCGAGGGCTTGCATTCCTTTATTCAGCGAAAGCATCCTAGCGAATCGACAAATCGAATGAATAATTCTTCTTTGTGAGTTGGGGTGAGTGAGAGTTGTGAGTTGAAGAACGGCCAGCCAACACGAAAAAGTATCGCTGATCGACCTTGACGATGATGGCGAAGGGCGGTCGTTGCGAAATCACGCCTAGGTCACCGATTAGTTTATTATCAGCTTGAGAGAAGCTTTACCGACAGAAATACACTGAAAAGTTTGCAAATATGATAAGCGATCTGCGGGCTGGGCTGAGACGAAAAACGAATGAATTCGCATAAGAGTCGTCGATGGGTTAAAGATCGTCGATCGTCGACCATCTCATAGCTTGCGCATGCAAAAGTACGCAGCAGCAACAGGTCATACGCGCATTTCAAAACAGACTGAGAAAGAATAAAGTGAAAAGTGAACTATATTTCAGGCGCATCGACGTGGCTGCGTGCTGGTCAACCTCTTAATGTCTCGTGGTTCCTTTCACTTCCGCACCACGTTTGTCTTCTTTCAGTGATTACCTTTGACATATTTTTTCATAAACCGAGTGCACAAATGGATGGAAACAGAAAAACGAAACGAGTGAGAGTGTGCTTAAGCGGCTTCTGTACGCTGTGCGCTTTGCCAATTCCACCTATCAGATCACTTGCCAGAAGGCCAAAAGTAGTCGTGCTTGTCTAATAATGCGGTTACCCCTTTATGTAAGAGCATTGAAAAATGAGCGTTTCTCCGCTGAGTTGTCACTGGCCAATCTGCACGTGCACCTTTTTGCTTTTTTAAATACTGATTCTTCTCCAGGGATGTTTATGCGTTTAGAAGCTCCTAATGGGATGTACGTTCTACACCAAATTTCGGAGCTACTTTGTTCAGTATTTGGAAAGAGTTTGAGTTACTCGAAGTTCACAGTGTTGGCGCATCTACGAGCAGACAGAATGTGGTCATTACGAGCAGACAGAATGTTCTTCGAAAGTGAGAAGCGAGAAAATTTATAGTGTTTAACAGTAACTCACGACTCATAATGACGCCGAATTTTTTGCGAGAGCAGTGGTCTATATTTAAAAAAGCAGTTAGGAGAACTGGAAAGCGAACTGGTTAATGTTTATCGAAGGTGCTGATTGCATCGATTTGTGAAGAAAACTGAACTGATCCAAAATTTATGCCCTGTCAGATGACGTTCGATGCGATGCCGGTAGGTGCTCGAGAGAAGAGTAATCTTGGTTCATGTAATGGTGGCTTTATTATTTTTTATGGTGTGTTTTGTTCTGGTCTCAAGCTAACGTTGAGCATGTCTTTGGGACTGTAATTTGCATAAAACACTAGAACAAGAAGCAGGTGCTGAAATGTTTTCGTACGTATGGCTTATCATACGGCTTTGTTAAAGGTCCAATTTTCGTCAAAAGTTTAAAAGTCTTCTAAGTTGTCCACCTCTTTCCTTTAGTCTAAGCGGGCGCTCTCCCCTCACCGAAATATGGCACTGTCACGCAGTACCGATATCGACATTTGAAATGCGTACAATGTGGCAGCCTTCTGAGTTCAGTTAATTTCATAATTTCAAGTAATTCTTGCACACGTATAATTTCAGGGTGGTTACCGTATAGAACTGCTGAATGCGAACGACAAAGTAATCACAATACTCACTGATGGAACGGAATTCGTTGGCAACGATGACACGACGTAAGCGCCAGTTGCTGGGCCACTTTTGGCCACAGTTCACGATTCTTTTATGTTTGAGCGCCCTGAAATTGAATATTGACGAGCTGAACTTCTGCAATATTGACTTTGCCGATCAACGTAGTCAGATTTTTATGCGGATATGTTGACATTCGTCGATGTTCTTTAAACTGCATGTATTACTAATTTTAGCTTTTTCAAATAACTTATCACTTAGCTGCATAAGGCAGCGTTCGTTGGCTGACCCAACCGAGTCTCACTGTTTTATCTGATAACACTGCGCGCGTTTCATCTTCGTTTTATTAAGTCAAAGGAAACTTCGTTTTCTTTTTGATTGTCTTTATGCTCCTCGAAAGTTGCCAAATAGGAGCGATCCGCGAAATGAGTGAATATTTGAAGTGTACTTCAGGCTTGAGTTCATCTTTCCGTGCAGATCAATGCAGTAGTTATTTTGAAGGTTATTCGGCAAACTTAAGTTATGGAGAAGCGTTTGCAGATGCTGTATTACCTTGCATCAGGTAAAGCCTCGGACGTTGCAAAGTCCACGGGTTTCCACAGAGGAGTTTATTGGAGGGAGAGGCATATTTTTAGCCTCTGTTGAGCGGGATTTCTAGTGTGGAACTTTGCAGTAACTCATGGCGTTTTTAAAGGGAGGAGACATACCAAGATGGAACGATGAAAGATTTACGGTTTAGTACTGAGAGGAGTTATTCGTGACAATTCGGATTGGCAGCAGGGGCAACGTTTTCAAATCACCGCTCGCATCACTTAAAGAAAATGGGAGTTTCAGAAGGCATACAATTGATTCGAGGTCGTCTTTGGCAACGAGTAGTAGTACTGTTAGATAGTATGCGGAGAACGTCCCTTTGTCTGAAACGGTGCTCATGTGTCCGACAGTCTTCTACGCTCATTACAGAGTGCGCGCGGCCAAGAAAATTGCTGATTTCACCGGGCACGTAATTGTTTTGCATAAGCGCATCTAGGCGATTCCATGGAAACTAGCAGTTATCTATTAAATTGTATGGCAACTTTATGCTTTTTTTTGTCTCTTCGCCGTGACATTTCCCCGAATCAATAATTGATACAGTTTTGGTTTTTTTGCCGGGCAGAGTACCGCATTTGCTCAAAAAATTCCCGTTTTTTAATGATACCGAAGAAGGGGAGGCTATTTGTTGTTACTGCATTTGGGAAAAGGTTCTGTTCAGCAGCATATCGATCATTAGTTCAGCCGCATTCAACCTGCAATTTTCGGAAAGGGCCAACGGTCTGAAAATTCCATTTGGGTCTATAAAAATCGTTAGCCGCCTTTTTGGAATTTTTGAATTTATCTCAGCTTGTATAGACTCGCGCAGCCCGGGACGCCTTGTTGTCAATATTTTTTTCATGTTTTTTTCCCGATTTATTTTTTACCATTTCTCATGTGGACTGATTCTTTATGGCCCCACCATTCATCCCCCCCCCCTCCCCATCATCATAGGTCCAGCTATGCCAGGGGAGGAGTTGGTGGTGGCGGCAGCTGACGGCATGGGAAGCGGTTTGCTCATGCAAGCAGAAAATATTGTTTAAAATATTGTTTGAGTTTCGTTACCATCACGCATGGATGTCACTGCTTTCTTTGCGTTTTGAAATCTTCAGCACGAAGAAGCGGACAGAAAAATTAGCTAAGGTTCGTTGCTGTGTAATGCATTTTTCGGTGCCGTATAAATCAGAAAGATATTTTAACTGTGAATGGAACAAGGAGGTATAGTTCAATATGACATTGCAGAAAAACGAGCGATGTTGTGTATGTGCCTGAGGGCCTGGAGTGCCTCAATTGTGCCGTTCGACTGGTTAAACAGGCGACTGAATATGCAAGCAACTATGTCTTCTACTCGTGTGCTGATGTCAACATCGCCAACGGTAAAATATTTTGGATCGTAATCGGTATGGGGTGGTCATGCCTGTGAAGCCTTTCGTAAGCGAATTATTGCATGCATGACAGTAAATAGTGTGAAAAAAAAATCGAATAAACTAACGTTGCATGTGAAGGGGCAACGAGGAATGCGCACTCTTCCCATTTCTGCACGGCGTTCATTTTCAATTTTCGAATTTAACTGGAAATCACTCTTTGTTTAATATTGGCGGCCAATAAACCACAGCCCTTTTTGTTCAGGTTTAGTTAAGCGTCATTTTATCACCTTGATATGTGCTCATTGCTTCCCGTCCCTCCTTCCGGCAGTCTCTCCTCCCCCCTCCCCATTCTCCCTTTTCCCCCTCCGCTCTCACCCTCTCCTCCTTCCTTCTCCCATCACCATTCACCACCACCGCTCGCTCACACGCCCCTCACCACTATATTTATCAATGCGTGCCGTTTAGACATAAAATAAGTTTAGGGAAAAGTATGTGTCACGTCAAGATTTTCAAGTTGTCAAACTCGGACAGCTAGCTCATCGGGCCCATACACCAGCTGTTTTGTCGAGAACAGCAAGTAATGCTGCGTAAAGTCGTTTTGTCTTCAGAACGTTGCTTATATCAGTATTTGGAGCGCGCTTTCTATGTTGAACTTAGCAATTTTTGAGATGAGTATGACGTGAACATATCTCGTTTGCGTGCGATATTTGAATCATTTTCATTTTATTCGAGCAGTTTTCTTGCCACTCTGGACGACAGTGTTATCGTTGTTGCATACGATGTGGAGCAGGTGGTATGAAAGCATTTAGGTGAAATGTGCCATTAAAACGGTCGTATACAAATGGATATGTGGAGCGATTTGTGCGGAGAAAAGTGAACGAAGGTTAAGAACAGAAAAAAGTTTTCCCATCACTGCGCATTTCATTGACTTTCATACGACCTCGACATTGCGCGCCGTGCCGATTCATCTCAGTGAATTGTTGCTGTGAACTCTAAGCGTAGGGGCGAACCATTTGCATTCATCGCTTTAAAAGATGTGACTTACCCACTCCATTTAAAAGTTGATGGGCGTATTGAAAAGGCTTGCGAAAGTGAGTGGGGGTAGGTGAATTTCGCTTTTTTTCTTTTTGTGGCCAAAGTCTACTGTTGATTTTGCGGTTTATTTCGGCTGAAAATATGCGTGGTGAAAATTTATTTCTTAAAATAGCGCACGTTTCGAAAATTGATGTGAATCGTTTCGAATTGCCTTAGCGATGCGATCAGCATGATGAATCAGCGATGCGTCAAATCGGCAAGTGAAGGCGGTTGAGGTGACGACAAAGAGGAGATGAGGATATTTGTGAAAGAATGCGACGCATCCATCCTATTGTCACGAATAGATTCCTTTGTAAACGTTTTGGGAAGCAAGCAAGATCGGGTTAGAGCCGACCGGGTTTCGAAACAACGACGCACCTCTTCAGAGGCTATTGAAGACGACTTTCGCATAAGCATTTATGAATAGTTCTCGAAACCTGATTGGACTGTGAATTCGACGCTGGGTGATCTCGATCTAAACGCTCCTTTTGTTGTTTTCTTACGTGGGATTGACTAGCGTCCTGCGAAATACCATAGGCAGGTGTGTTATAACCAGCGGCACGAAAATCGGTTGTTTACACGTTCCATTCCACCTTCCCACTGACGCTCATTATAGTACTGTCATGATATGCTGAGGTGCATTTCGGCCGTCAGAGTTGACGTTAACACCGGAAAGCCTCAAGCGAACCACATTAAGACCGTAGAATGAAGATTGGCTGGCAAACGCTTATGTTATAGAGAGCACATCGCATTCAGTAAAACACAGTCTCATAAAAGCTAAGCTAAATCAGCTTTTCTTAGTCTGCGACATTTCCTTCCATTCTTTCTTTATCCTCTTGAGTAGTCGCTTCCATTCACATCGTTGGTTTTTATAAATTGGTTCTGTTGGTATGGCGAGAGGCATTTTATCGAATTCCATATAACGACGACTGTATTTGTTGACTGATGCAGTCATCGTTCGATCGTTTTAGTAAAAATGTTTGGAGCACTGCAGTGAGTGGTGGATTGGGCGGGCTGGGTAGGCCGACCACGAGTTTCTTGTAAAGGTGCATAAAATTATGAAGTGATGGCGAAGATTATCACGAGCGGCTACTGCGGCAAATTGCAGCACTGACGGGCTTCCTAAATGAAAGAGTCACAGTATACAGTCGCCCACTCATACTTTATATACCGTGTGCAGCTGTCTTTGTTCTAATCACTTTTTCATTTATATAGCTCCTTTTTATATCGATCAAGTCTACAAAACAATAAGGCTTCGCGTAATGTTTTTAAAAGAAAACGATGAACAGGTTTGCTCTGAAAAATGGTTTTCAGAAATCGCCGATGGGTCCACTTGTGGCGCGCATGGTGTAAGGAAGAATGGAAGTTGTGTGTGTGAGAGTCTCTTCTCAGGAGAAACCTGCCAACTTCAAGGTTAAACATTCTATTCTCATTTGAACACTCTCCCCATCCGTCGCTTCTTAGTTGTCTATGTTACAGCTGAATGGAAAAGAGAGAGGGAATGCGGAGGGATGTGGTTATTGATGGGGGAGAGGGAAGTGGTTTTTGACGGGGTGGGGGGAGGGAGAGTGGTTATTGATAGGGGGAGAGGGAGTGGTTATTGATGGGAGGGGGAGAGGGAGTGGTTATTGATAGAGGAGGGGGGAGAGAGGCGGTTACTGATGGGGGAAGGCGAGCGCTGGCGTGCGGAATTCGTGCGGCATCGCTCCATGCAACTCATTTGTAATGTTTGGACATAGAACTGTATGCGCTATCGCATAATTACAGAATGGGTTCAGAACTTTGATGAACAAACGACGTCTCCGAAGTCAGATTAAAGTCGTTTAATATTTCTTAAGAATTCATTCGGTTGATTTCTCATTATGCGTTCGTGAAAGTCGGTTTTAGCAATGAGTTTGACTGTATAGTAGCTAGCCTTTCACTAATTTTGGTATATTTTAGCAACGTTTGCGGCTGCCGCGAAAAGGGAGGCGGTTTGGTTTATTTTTGAGTTTTTGGAAATCTGTAAGGATAATTCGCAGTTGTGCACTTCCGCGTTACCCACATCCATCTTCACGTAATAATGTAGTCGCTGTGGCTGGAAATGTGATCGCGGAAAGTGTTGCAAACTTTGAATTCTCTTCATGCGATGGTCTTGTTTCTGGACTATTCATTTTCCGAGAAAGCAGTCATTGAGCGATTACTACTGTTCGTTTCATCTTGCGCATGGTGATGTTTGGTGTGTGTGTGTGTGTGTGTGACGTCATCAAAAATTAGGGCAAAAACATATTGTGTTTGCACTTTTTTGTGTGCGCAAATGTTGCACTCGTTCCATCTTTTTTCATTTTAAATGATTATCTTGTATAAGTTTTTTTGCTCATCTGCTAAAAAATGTTTTCTCTTTCATTCCTGTTTGTTTAGAGAAGTGAATATTATGCATATGTACTTTTTCAAACAAAAATGTGAGCGGGCTGCGGAAAGTGTAGCATGTGTTTTGCTTGCTGTTAAGGAATGGATTGAGGTCGAGGTACATAATAACGTAGCATTTATTACAGTAGCATCGTTCCTTCACATTTACCACTGTAGATTATGTTTTGGATAGCGGTTGTAGACCTAAGCAACCAAAAGGGTGTCCAGAAAGGAGACAGCGGGCGCTGCGAATGTGGGTTTCGAGGTGATGTTTTCATATGTACATGCTGGGAATCCCTGCACACAGTTCCATCAATCAGTAACATGAGCTACCTCTTGAAATCATTCCTGTTTTGGACATGCTACAGCAAAAAATCGATTTAAATCCTGCGATCTTATGAATTCAGTCATTTTCCCTTCTTTAGCGACAACGCTTTCCAGAGGTCTTCCGACTGTTCTCGTATTGACTTCAGATTTAGTCTGCGCTCGGTAATGAGCGGAAACGGGATGGTTCCAAGGGTTCAGTAGAGCGGTTTTATGGCATATCGGTTGCACTTTGCTAGTTAAGTGATCGCAGAGAGAGGAAGAATGATTAACAGTTTCTTTGTAGTTCTTGCATTGATTTATTCAAAGACGGAATAGATGAAAACATCCAGAATTCTGAGGACCATAAATCATTTAACAGTTATTTATTTTTCACTTCAGCTTATAGTTAAACGAAGAGGGGGGTGCTGAAGATGTATTCGCTGACTTTCTAAATGTCGGCTTCTTGGTGTTGAGAGTGAAGGTCAGTCCGTTGTTATCTCGTCGAATTGTTTCCTTTCCCATGAACCGATTGTGTGTGTTATTGAATCGGCGAAAAAAGCGTTTGTCAGTTTTTATGTTCCAATTCTGACAGCATATCGCACTTAATTAGATAACGAAACTAATCTGAAGCTAAAAGAAAACTGGAAACTCGATGAAACTGAAGGGATGTGAAAGATTTATGTTATGATTTCTTTGAAGAAGTTCACCACATCTTTTCTCATTGTCCTTCTTTTGTTTTGTGTTGTAAAAGTGCTGTCCTGAGGGGAAATATTTTGCTTCATTTTGCTTACGTTGCCGTATTATCTTGAGTATGACACCTTTTGTTTGGTTCTCGGCTCTCAGCAATCGAAAAGAGAAGGGAATTCGATCCAGAGACTGAGAGCCGTGCAGATTGCAGTATTTCTGATTTTTTTATCCTTCTGCTCGGCGACCTTTACGGAAGAAAGTGAATTCAAATTGTCGTCTTTGTTTGTTCTGACTCAACTGAGGGTTCATTACTTCCACAGACGTTGTATTGTTTTATTTTTTGGGTTTGAGGCGTAATCGCAGCGACCATATTCCGTGACCGAAAATAACGTTTCTTCGAGTAAAACAACGATCCCTCTATTTACTTTTTCCTCTCCTTAATCTTGCTGCACCTCCGCACTTCCCTCTCACGTTCCATCGATGCAGTTCAAATTTAAATTGTTCATGATTTAACTGTGATTTCTGCAGAAAATAATCTTTCGCTGTCATGCTTCAAATTTTTAATGTTTTGCTCTTTCTAATCTCTCATCCAGATCTTACTGTTTCGCCTGGAAAAATTTGCCATTGTTGGAAATTTCGCTGAAAGCGCCGTTGAACAGCAACATTCGAAGTTCTTATGCTGATTTTAATACTATTTCATTTTTGTTCATTTTCGTTATGGGGGGCGCGGGGAATTGTGATGACGAGCTCTTGGAAGATTCTGCTCGTAGGCGGCGCGGTTCTGCTTAAATTCATTACTGTTTACATTGCACCTTCGATTGTAATTTTGGAGTGGACTCGAGAGTATATAAGGGAATACAAATGTTACCCAACTAGGTGCGCGCATAATGGATTTTGCTTATCAGTGGGTCGATATGCTGTGCTTAAAGTGTCGCTTTACGTACAGATGAATGCGAAGAAGATGTCGATTGCGGCAGATATGGCAAGTGTATATCGCTGGGGGATCAGGGAGATCCACAAAAGCAGTGTTTCTGTGCCAGCGGATATTACGGACGCAGCTGCGACCATGGCTAGTAGCTTATACTTTATTACATTCAAAACAGCGGCAGAAACAAGATAAGTTGGGAGGAGGAGGGGAAAGGGGGTTCAGGTCATGGTCTTCCGATCATCGAGTGGGAATAATGTCCATTACCCTGTTTTGGTCGTGCCAGCTCTGTTCTTACTCTTTTTTTTTTTGCTTGCCTCTTCCTTGCTGTGCGAGTGGCAAAAATGAGAAAAGTAAATTTCTGACAACTTGGTCTCAAATGTTTTTATTTGTTTTAACAAATTCAAACGTCGGTGTGAAATGTCGCCTAATACAAGCGAAAGTTTAGCAGATGAAGTACATGCAGAAACGCGTTGGAGAAATGAATGCCTGAAGTTATGGAATGTGTTCTTATCAATACTCGCCTTGCATCATCAAACTCACCTATTTCTTATGTTCCAGAGTTGTGATGCTCGGTGTTATGTGATGTTTGTTACGTTGCAGTTGTTTTTCAGTAGTTTTCATAGATAGTTTTGCTACTCTAACTAAAGAAAGCTAAGCTCAGGGCGCCATCCCGACCAGATTTTGCTGACATCTTACTCCCTTACTTGGCCAAACTGGTTGGAAATGGTCGCGTTACGTTATGATGAAGTACTGCTAAAGACCCTTTCAGTCTGATTTTTAAAAGTCTTCTTGTGCCGCTGTTTAACGTTCTGACAAAGTGCATGGTGTTGCAGAAACAAGAACGTTCAGTCGGGATCCCGAGTTCGATCCGTCACTGTACAATTTGAGAGAAGTTGGAGCCGATCAAGACAAGATATACTGGCGAATTGTTCAGGTATTGCAAACTTTTCTAGTGTTCATTTTTTGTCTCGCGCTGGAAATCGTCACATGGTCCATGGCGTGAAGTAGAAGGTCGCGATCTCATTTATTCCCACTCAACGAATAACCTTGAATTCTAAATGTGCTTGCTGCTGTCTGTGTCTTATTATACTGTGCACTTTTGCTCCTGTTTAGCCGATTGAGAAGGATGTTGCAGTTTGTTGTAGTGACTGATTGATCGCAGGATTGTGTTCATTCATTTAGCAGCCACTTATCCTCGATTTCAAGAAGTATGCATTCAGTTATACTTTCGAAAGCGGATTCTAATTGTTAGTGTTTTGACTTATCCCCAAATTTTACAGTGACAGCTAGGGTTAGAGAGAAGTAAAGAGTTGGTTGCTCTGTTTACAGCAGGGACGATTTCGGGGTGTGGGGCTCACTTTCCGGAGCTCTGCGTTTTGGCGATGAAAGCCTTTTCCGAAGGCGGGCGAGGTTTCTGACGGAGGAAGGTAAAAGCTTTTGGGAGCCTATTTTTTGGTGATGTTTCTGATTCATTAATAACCATCTGCGTAGCATGCGTCTGTTCATAGACTTATAGAATGATGGCGCTGGAATTTAATGTATTGGAATTTTTGAATTTTTGACATGTGGCAAAAGGAATAGTTCTCTCTTCCATCCCCTCCTCCCTCCCCTTCCTTCCACCCCCCTTCCCTCCGCCTCTCATCCCGTCCCCTCATCTTGAGAAAGACCAAGAATTTAAACAGGATGCACCGTCTTTAGGAGGGAGGTTCTCGGCGGCGAAGCCGTTTTTAGAAGCCGAAGGTCTTGGGAAGGCGTACTCCTTTCAACAACCCTTTTAACAGTCACTCAAATGTTACACATCGGAAAATTAATAGATACCAGTGCGCAGAGAGAAATTTATATGAGACTTTTATTCAAGTTTTGCTTAGCTGGCAAGCAGATAAAAAGCGAGCATAGTTTTATCAATACTAGTTATCCACTTAGTCGCCATCCACATTATAGCACTCATTATAATAAGCCATCATGTCCAGTATCGCATTGTCGTAACACTAGCTTGCACAGCGCAGCACGGGTACGGTACTTTCCTCATAATTTCCAGCAGAAGTCTAAAGACCTGCCGTACGGCCCGGGATTGGTAGTAACTGATTTGCATGTTTGCGCACTGATCAGAGAGTGAGTGGACAGTAGTGGGCATAGGTACTGTGACGAAGGTGTTGTAGGAGAGTTGTTCGAGCTATTCTCATGAAAATTTAGTTGGGAAGACATGGTTCGAGGTAACCCGCTAAAGGTGTTTGGGAACGATTTTGCGATACCCTAATGAGAGCGTGTTGGGCAGAACTGGTTGGAGATACGTTGATGAAAATGGTGCAAGACTGAGGAGGTGCTGCAGACAATTATGAGGACTTGGCTATGTGCCTAGTCGGCGACCTACTTTGAGGAAAGGATATAGTAGCTGGTGCTTCGTTACGAGAAGTGCCTCAGTGGTGATGGTAAGCACATGAAAATGTAGCATAGATGCATTGCAAGAACGCTGTAATATTTTGCCTATATCAAACTTTTATCGGTGGTATTCTTTATGTCGGCTCACTGATACAGAAATAAGTGGTACTGTGGCATATTGAAAAGAAAGAGCTTTCCATTAAATAGGGCAGACGGAACTGTTTAACGAGATCTTAAGCGAGATAGGAGCGAGTGGTAGAATATGTTTTGTAAATACAATTCAGAAATTCGACCGCTTGAAAAATTATAGGGCACTGTAGTGAAATTTCATCAGCACAGCAAAACGATGTGATTTCTCAGTGCCGGGCCCTTCAAACAATCAGTTCATATGCTTTATAGAAGAATAAGAACTCGAAAGGGATTAGAGTGAAACTAGATTGTTTGAGACCGAGATTGTAGATATAACACTTTTGTGAACAGCAGAGTACAAAACTGTTATAGGAGCAGCAAGTTGCAAAGCAGTAATGAACGTTTTGACTTTTTGAAAGTGTGGCTTTGTTGCGCAACTCGCTATAGTTCGAGAGTTCATCGGAGAGCTGTTTATGGTTTACGTATCGTTTGTTGGGCTCATTGCTGCCTTTGTGAGCGTGAAGTCCTTGACCGAGTTCGTTTCATACAACTTCTTTGCGCTTGCTTCTGTGGGATACTCTAGAAACGTCGTCGAACGGGTTTGTAATGAAGTGAGAGAACAGAGTAGAAGCGCTGACTAATATGTTACACTTTCTTAAAGGAAATGATGGTGAACAATTTCGGCACATTAGCGGAAATAACCTTTTTTTGAACACCTGACTAACATAGGTGATGTTCAGAATTGGGTCCTTATTCATTTCGCCTCATTTTCAGCGTAAAATGCTACCTCCGGAAATGTATACTTCTCGTTTGTATGGCCTGGGGAGCGTAAAATTTGTATGTACTACCTGTACAGTGTGCACTCTTCACCTAAACAATTTAGTAATAAGATAACTTTTTGTAGAGGTGAAAAGAAAAACAAGCAAATTCATTAGTATTGTGCGATAAAGCCAAAAAGAATTGGAAGTGGGAAACCGATTGTTACGAACCGAGTAATAGAAAAGTTTATTTTTCAATTTAGTTTGGAATAGAACTGTTGCATGTGCAACGTAGCCCCAGTAAGGCAACCTGCTCGATGCAACCTTCATCTCGAATTTCGTTCGCTGTCCATCTGAGCATATAGAAAATGTGGACTTCTTCTAGAAGAAGCGAAGCAGCATCTCGAACAAATGCGTATGGAAAACTGCGAAATTTATAGCGCCATGATGCTGTTTTTAGGACGAGCTCGAAGTGGTACTCAAGTTCAAAGGCGATTCGTGGGCGGGTATTGGATGGAAGCCAGTCAACTCGTCTAGGAAGTGCCCCTCTGTCAGTGCGTTTGGGATCTACAAAAACGGCTTTGGCACCTCTTCGGGCGAGAAGAGCGCAGAGCTTGATGAAGAGGGTTCGGTAGCGAAACCTGTTTCGCATTTGCTACCTGTAGAGCCCATCTTCAAAAACAATTCACGCGCAGGTGAGCAAAAGTTCAGAAAGTTTAGGCGAAAATCAACTTTATACATGTGGCGCGTGGGTGAGACCCTGTATATCCCCAAAGAATGAAATACTCAATTCCGTCTTGGACCGACCATTCCGTTCCTTCGTGGGTTTGAAAAACTGAAGTGGATTCGCCACTGGAACAAACGATCGTTCACAGGCCGCCGAACCAGCCAGATTCTTTCTCTTGAAAAATTTGTCTTTAAACGCTCCAACCGCTGGAGTTCCTCAAAATCGTTAATGGATCAGAAGCGAGGATTTTTCACTTCTGTTTCAAAAATTGAAATTATTGTGAATCTTCTTTAGAAGCTGAAATTCAGTTGTATTCGAAATGGCATTTTTTTTCCGGGTAAATGCCAGTGATGCGTTTTGTTTTCGTTGAATGTGACGGAGATGAGGATAGAAAATGTATGTAAGCGATATGTGTTAAAATTTTTATTAGTTTTTATTTGAAGGCAATTGTGGGTCGAACGAAGAATTCACCGAGTGTCCGGAGTTTAGCAGGCAGTGTGAGGCATCTTGCGATTGGACACGCTACCCGGAAACGATTCCGAACTGCCCTCGTTCGTGTGGCACTCCCAAATGTATCTGCAAGGAGGGTTTCGTTCGAGCAGCTAATGACAATGACACATGCGTGCCATTTCGCCATTGCTCGGATGAGGTATAGTTTGCGCAAATTTTGACCACTTTCATCCTAGACGATGGTCATATTTTGCTCCAGGCGTACCTTTTCCGCTGGAACCACATTCTATCTTATTCCGTTTAATTGCTGAGAAAAATCTGGAGTTCATCTGATCGGTGTTTACAATTCGGGAGAAACTATATATTAGGATATTTTGGAAGTTCCATTGGAAGAATATGAGGATCGTCCAGTTCGCGAGTTTTTAAGTCTTGCCACATTCATTGTAACTCGGCATTTTTTTCTTCTTCACCTGCATGAGAAGAACTGTACTCATTTAAGTACTACAAGTGCAGAAATGTGCATTGGTGACAGTGGTACAGATGAGCGCTGTGCTTTATACCACTGTTATGGATTATGTAGGCAACCTACATATCAAGGACGAAAAAGCGGATTCTGCCTCCCTTTTTCGCCCATTATTCATGAGGAAATTTGATGGCGAATAAGCTTTTTCTTCCACAGTAGCCACAGGAAGCTAGCAGTTACTTGAAAAGCTCTCGTTATATAAACGGCTTAGAACAGGGAAGAAGTCAAATTTTGTAGAGTTGCAGTCGTGTCGCAAAACTTACAATTAGGCAGCAAACAATGCACAATTCAATTCACTGTTTGCGAAGCTCTTTGAATTCCTATAAAAAAGAAAGATCAAACAAGCGTTTCGAGCAATATGCCAGCCTTTGCGAGAGAGAAAAGGCGAAGAGGCCTAAACGAAAACCCACTGAATGCTGTAAACGTTTGGCGAAACATAACGGGCGAGACCATCACTATGATTTAAACGATTATGAAAAAGACAGCCGAAAATGAGTAAGAAGGAACGCCTCTTAGTGAAGCTCTAAATTGCAGGTGGAAATTGAATGCCCAGCCAACTCAACGTGGGCGAAGTGCGGCACAGCATGTGAACCAACATGCGAGAACATGTACGATACGTCGCCCTGTCCAGCCAGATGCGATATACCGGCATGCACATGTGCCGATAACTATGTCCGATACAACGTTGAGTGTATCTTCTGGGGAGACTGCCCGAGTAATGTTGTTTATGCTAGATGCAAGCATTTATTAAGCACGACACTACAACATATCCACTCAAAGAAGTTCAATTCCAGTCCCCATTTGTATGGTTTTGGGACGTTTCAGTTTGGAGGAGTTTTTGCAGAGGATTGCAGAAATCAATATTTCATCGTTTTTCGTGCCTTTTTCCTCTCGCCTCTGCCTCCTCCCTCCCCCTCCACCTCCCCCTTTCCCCACTCCTAATGTTATCGTTGGTTTTATTATTGGTTAGAAATGTACACTAAGTACGTTTGTTTGTTGTTTTTTTTTTTTGATTCGTTATGGCGTGATGTTGAAGATGTAGAGCAGCATTGGGCAACGGAAACGACTGGTAACGAATCGACGACGGCAGTAACAAGTCTGGCCACTGAACAGTTAACGGTTACCGGAACTCGACCCACCACTGTCACGCCTCCATCTGTGGACACACTGACCTGTGGAATCAACGAAACGATTAATGATTGTGGTCGAGCTTGCGAATCCGACTGTATTACGGTATTTTTCTTTCACAGAGGTGTTGGGTCGATATGCATGGCAAATGTGAAATACGCTGGGCCATCTCTTTTTCATCTCTAAAAATTAATTATTGTACAGCTTGAGTCACTCATCATTACTACGTTTATTTCATTTTTCAGTGTATAAGAACTGTAATTGTTTTTGTTGCTTCACTGTTGTTCATTGTGCCTCTTTGATTTAAAGAAACCACGGTAAGCATTACTGTATTCGATTTATGAATGCAGGAACGCTAGATGCTGAAATCACATCATTAGGAAGTTTGTTCCACACGTACACTTTGGCCACCCAGAAATGAAGAGAATTATAAACTGAATATAAGTTTGAAGCTTGCAGGAACAGTTGAAGTACATGAGCTCGTCATAAATTATATCGATCGAATTAAGAGAACATGTTTGAATCAAATGCAGTTTCATAATAATCGTAACAATTTTTCAGTGTACCGGAGAGTTAATAAGCGTCTGTAGGGAGGACATCTAGGTGATATCTTTCGTAAGGCTAAGTGACTGTGATCACCTTAATTGCATTTAATGCTCCATAGCCTGGTGAGTGTTCTTAGTTATTGAGTTTTATAATCATTTTAATGATATCCTGGATAAGGTTATAGTGATATCGATATAAATGCTGATGGTGCTGTTTAGTGTACGAGACGGGTCAATAGCATAACGAGGCTTAGTTGTTGAGGTGATGCGTCAAGCACTGTATCTGCGTAGTTGTCATGTGAGCTAGAGAAAGGCGTAAAGGTTGCTTGCTGCAGGTATTCGTGCACACACAGTGTGATGCGTGTGCTAAGCCGGCATGTGCATGCATTCAGGGTTATGCACGAATGGAAGACAAATGCATCTACTGGGGCGATTGCACGCTCAACGGTTCGTGTCATCATATTCATGAGCTAATCTTAGCAGGCTTAATGGTTTTTTGTTCCTGCCGTTCCCAAATACCCCGTTCTTCGTTAGGAAATTTAGGCTCGTGGCTCTGCGTGCGAGCATAAGTCGTGTGAGATTCTCACTGTCGTTGCTGCGGTTTATTAGCCTCAATGCGTAAAACCATGTTTAAGGCCAAAATGGGGAATCATCAATAGAGCAAGCTCACATTTATTCGTCCTGTGGAAATTGATCTGTACAGTGCACAGCCGTCTGTCCGTTTTATACATAAAAACAGTGTAGAGCCATTCACTTTTGCCGCCTGACCATCTAAGGCGCTCTGGGTCCCAGTCGCAGAGCTCACTACTTCGTAAAATAAAGGATCGGCCGCAATTTCAAAACTTCTGACAAGTGACCCACAATCTGAAGGCCGAGAAATAAATGAAATATTTAGGGGTTCCCAAAAATTTCAAAGGAAGTTGTCTAAGTCCGCATCCTTAGTACGTGCATGTCACCGTAAGTTTTTTTTCTAGCTATTTTTCGCCAGCGTAAAATTAATTTTGCCCGGAAATTGCCACTTCAAAACTCTGAAATTTTCGTGCAGAACTGTAATCTGCGAAAATTGGTAAAAAATTTGTTGATTCGGAAATTCGCCCCAAATATTGCGATCTGTGATATTTTTCTAAGAATTGGTAGAGAAGAGGTGTGAAATAATGCCTATGTGTGGTGCTGTGAGCAGGAAAGATGTAGTAGCCAATATCATGACTTTCATCTCTCTGTAAATATCATGACAGAAAGGTGGAAGTAGTTAGTTTGTTTGTACGTATATTTGTCTTCGAACAAGTAGCAAATAGTTCGCTTTTAGTAAGTGGGCTTCACACTGCAGCGGCAAAAGGCAAACTGGGTACAACCTCTGCCCCAGAAACGATCATAGAGGATATATCGTTCCCATCCGAAACATCCTCAGAAGTGCCACGTACGTCGACTGCTATCGGCAAAAACGATTCTCTTCCACTTCGAGCATCTGCCGTCAAATCTGCCCAGTATCCACTAGCGAAAGAGCAGGGTCCTGCGGCCCCCACTTCTCATGCGTCGTCCAGTTTGGCCAATAAAAATTCCGGTATGTTGTTGCTGTAATTCTGTTTTCATTTGGGCAGATAAGTTTGCTGCAAAACAACTTTCGTAATTTTGAGCATTTCGTCTGGTGATTGGAATGCATATTTCTTAATGTTTTCAACGAAACATTCAGAAATCTTTAGGGGCGTTCCGTGATGTCCTGTTCGGTCCTGTTTGGATCCGTTGGTTTTGGCGTCAGGGTTCACAGTTTCACCAAATTTTTGTGTGATGGTGTTTTACGCCGCATCCACTTCAGAAATCCTATTCTTTCTTGCCGACACAAAAGTGTTACGTGGGGACTGCATTTGGATCTGTCCGAGAAGTCGATTTAGTGAACACTAACGCCACTATCTATGTAGATCAGGGCTCCCAATCGATCCATTGGACAAGATTTGTTGGAATTCTGACTGGAAGACTGTAAGTGGAGTCCAGTGGCGGCATCTTCTCCTCACCCCGAATCACTATCATTCTGAAGCAGTCAATACTAAGACCGTGTTTGCGATATGCGAAATATGATAGGATTGATTACACGCTTTGTTGACAGGATCGCCACTCCGGCTTCTCCCGTCTAGAAGAATAGTTCAGAACTGGTAGCCTCATCTCGAGCTACATCGTGGCTTGGCTAAAAGGAAATGTAAAATATAGAAAAGGAGGGAGATGAGAAAGAAGATAGAAAATGGGGTCGTAAATGGATGCGATTGTGTTAAAGTTTTGAAAATGCTCTTAAGCATCCTCAGTACATCACTTTGCTTACTTGTTGAGACATTCGGAAGGCATTGGGGTTTTTTCTGTTGTGAGTGAATTTGCACCGTGTTGGTCACGTGGCATGCTTGAGTTCTAATCCGCCAATCGAATTTCCACGAACGTTTTTATCATTTCTTAAGTGCAGGTTGATTCATCCACCTCTCATCTCGCAGTTTTTTTCTGGCGCGCGGTCGCCATGATGGCGTTTGTCGCACCATCTCATAATATTATTTAAAGTGTCTAGTGAAACCTGCACGTACTTGTTCCGAACAGCTTGTCAGGCGAAACATCTTTTCACAGTAATGAAAAGATCCACAAAAATGTTTTCGGATCAGGCGATAATTCGCACTCGTATGAAGATTAGTGCGCACCTGGAGTGAATTCCACCCATGGTTATGATAAATAGAAAAATATATATGTTACTAACTTTAAAAATCTATTCTCAGTTTCTGTCCGCCATTTTGTTTCTCTTCAGTCCCTTCTCATCGTTTTTTTTCCTAAAATTTCTCGTGTTGCTATTGGGAAAAAAACGATATGGACGTTTTGTTGACTAGCCCAAAGTAGTCCTTGGTGGGACTTCTGACTTGAAAGCTGCTGTTGGCACAACATGGCACAATACCAGTTTAAATTCTAGTGTATCCTTGTATCGGATCTTGCCTAACTGCGTCTAGGTGTAATTGGCGACGTATGTTATGGTGACTGGCGTTGGCCAGTGGGATGTCGAGACTGCGACTACCGTGTCTCATGGAACTACCTGGACGATACGGATGAAATAGAATTCTCAGTTGAAACGCGAGCACCGTCGAATTGGTGGACCGGCATCGGGTTCTCCCCAACCGGAACCATGGTAAATTTTCATTTGTTCTTATGAATCGATTGTGACCTCAGTTGCGCTTTCCAATACAGGTCCGCTTGTGTATTTCTGAATGGTTTAAGAGGCGCGGTTGTTTAAATTCTGGCGCTGTCGCCAAGATCTCAAATTTTTGTGTATTCATTCGTAAATGTCTATAGTTGGCGGTTGTTTTGGTAGTATCACTCACTGCATGCAGATTTCCTTATTTCGAGGGCTGCTTTGTGAGAAAAGAGTTTAGGTTGTTCGTTTTTCATAGGGTGGATTAAGCTTTAATGGGAGTGTTACGATTTAGGTGGAAGCGGATATGATAATCGTAAAGAGTCGCAACGGAGAGTTGACTCTGCACGATATGTACAGCGTTGGGTATGGACCGCCAAGAGAAGATTCTGAACAAAACGTCTATACACCAACTGTAGTCGGTACGCACGTTAACGGTGTGCTCAGAGCGCAGTTCACTCGTAGGCGGGACACTGGTGACAGAAAAGCTGATCATCGCTTCTCAGATACAAGTTGCTACAAGTTTCTTTTCCCGGTCTCAGGCGGCCGACTTGATCCGGTGAGTTCATGTCGTTGTTTCTTTGTTTAACGCTTCTTGACTTCTCAGCTGTTGCGAGTTCAGTTTTCTTTGGTTTATCTCGGTTAAGCTTTAGATGTCCTGCTTTAACCGAATAATTCGTCAGTGATTATTCCACTGTTACTCCAACCACAGTGAGAGACCTATAAGTGAAGAACTTGCAACGATCTTCAAAGCATAAAGGTAGACCTGTGATTAGGGTTTATTGTTTGTTCATTTTAACGTCCAATAACGGAAAATTTGAACTTATCCATTAGGGAGATTGTTCGGTCTATAAACGTACATCGTGCCACATGCTTATCAGCGTCGCACTCTGCAGTGAGCGTTTCTTGGCTTAATTAATTGGAGCAGTTAAATTAACCCCCCTCGGTGAAGAGTCATGGGACTTTTTTTCAAAGTTCTCGGAGAGAGACCTTTGTTCAGGGATAATTTATTAAGCGATGCTATCATAGTAAGAGCGTATTTCAGGACGGCCAATTAACTAAGCACATTTCAACGCCGCAAGTGTCCGAAAGCAAGATATGTGTGAGAAGTTGCACCGCGCCACAGACGGTCCAGCGTAAGTCGCTCCTTTTTGGCTCAGTTGCCGAATAAGTCGCTTCTATTTGTGTCAATTTTACAAGTTTTCTTTGCCTTTTTTGTTTTGCTTTTTTCTTCTGTTGCACTTACTGGATCGCTTGGCTACTGTTACAAAACGTTTGGGTGATTGCGGTATTCCATGCTGTGGAAACAGCCCACTGTTTCGATTTCCACTACACGAATAATGTTCGTCATGCACCAAAGACCATTCGGCTCGGTCTACTGTCCCATACGTTTTCCTCTGCTCATTTGAGGTACGCTGCGCACAGTGAATCAATAGCCTTACAGTTCTCTATGGTTTATGTGTTAATGTTAAATGAGCTACGTAATGAACGTTAAATTACTCGTAGAGTTACAGGAGAAGGAGAAATGGAAGCGGTATCCCGAAAAACGGATGTTTTCATTTGACGTTTAACGTTCTAGGTCTCTGTTACTAGCATGTTTAGCATTTTCTTGCATTGCGTTTATTTTAGAGCCACGAAAATATCCCCCATCCGTTTCCTCGTTCCTCTCAGACATATGCCTCTTCAGTGCGAAATATGCCCTGTTTAGACACACACAAACACATACAAATGTACACACACAAAAATGCCTATGCATCATACTTACTTGCATGGGGACAGGGCAGCTTTATAGTGAGATTTCGGGGACAGTTCGTAAAACGCATGATTTCGAGTCAGAAGGCAAGTAATTGTTGTAGGCGTTCCACACTACATTTGTCTTTAATTCCGTTCATGATGAATATGACTTCTGTTATTGCAATTTGCAGCAACAAGTTCATGCGAGTCTGAGTTCCGCTATCCGACTGGCTGCGAAGGATCCGCTTGTGACTACGTCGCCAAGTGGGAGTACAGTATGTCAAGGAAGGACGTTCGCTTTGAAATATCTGCGAAGGAGGTGGGGCGGTGGACGGGGATTGGATTTTCGCGAGACGGTAATATGGCCAATTCAGACATATATACTGGATGGGTCTATGAGGGTAAGGCATATGTCACCGATCGTTTCGCCTATGGCCGCCAGTTGCCTGCTATTGATCCTGCTGATCGGCAGGATATTTACGAAATTGGCGGTAAAATTGACGATGACGTTCAGGTAATAACAAAGGCTCTTGTTTTTCTTTAGCATGTGTGGGAAGCAGGCAAACCAGGGAGGGAGAGATGAGGGAATATTGCAGCCGCAAAGTGAACAGTGTTCTGGAATCAAAATGAGTAAGGTTGAATTGATGTTTTTGGGTTAGCCGCATTGAGGCTCTTTGTAGTCGCGCTAATAAACCTCTTGAACTTATCAGTGAGGAAGAAAGTTTTAATTAATGAACTGCTTTCTACAAAACATCCTCCGTTTGTTGCGAGAAACTGAAAAATAGCGTTAGTGTTTCTTTTATTAAGCAGCACTACCTGAAAAATTTTTCAAAAGTCTTAATGGCGCTTTGCTTAGTTGCAGCTAATTTTTAGCGTCGATGGCGCATAATGACAAGTCACAACACATTTTCATAGGTTGCTATCTGAAGGAAGGAGAGCTTTTTTCTTAAAATTCCATTTCTGATTGAAAATGACCCTTTGCACGACTTATACATAAGTGAATTGTCTTGCAGACGATCTCTTTCCGTCGTAAGGTGCTGCCAGCAGATACGATAACCGACTTTCCTCTCAACAAGTGCTACTATCTGTTGTTTCCGATTGGAGGAGGTCGTGTTTTGGCAAGGAAGAGTCAAGATTTTCAGAACCCAAAGACGCCAATTGGCTATCACGATTTGTATCAACCGCGTGTCTCCCGTACAAAAATCTGCATCTGCGATCAGGTTTCTGAAACGTTTCTGATGAGTAATATTGTAAAACTTTCATTTGTCTTTTTTGTTTTTTTCGCGTATGGCATGTGTCTTCTCGTGGGGAGTTGACAATATCCAGGGAACGAAATGCTTATCCTAAAAGGAAATGATATATTACCCTAAGCACGACTCGTCTTCCCGCCCTCCTCCTCCACAATTAAAAATTCCTTGCTGAAGCTCTTTAAAGAGAAAAGGCTTCTTGAATATTGTAAGCCGACCTAATGAGAGCGTATGTTATAAAAATGTTCTTACGAGCAGTGATACGGCTGCAAAACGCGTCAGAGGCGATGGCGTGGATGCGATTTTGCACTTCCATTTATTGCGACTTTTGAAAGCCGCAGACTGCGACCAGTTCACATGTTTGGCTCACTGATTACAGCTATATGCTTCGGTTGCAGAATGGTGTACCAATAGCTTCTGAAGATGCGCCTCCTGCAGTGCGTTCACGGCGACAGGTGCGAGACCCATTCGACGTGCAAATCGATCCTTTCATTGACTCGGCACCAACCTCCGATTCGGGTATGTTTTGCTCGTCGTCTTCAACAAGCCCTTTTATCCATTTCTGCCCTTCCGGCAGTGGCATTTATACGGTTTTCGCCATAACAAAAGGGTGTAACTACTGTGCTAGTCCTCGATGCACTTTCCGACTTGTTTGCTTTAGAAAATTTCAAATTCATCCCGCTTTTTGCATTGATCGTGTGACCGGATTACGGCCCTTGTACTTTTCTTTATAAGCTTCATTTTCCGGGGCGCAAAATTTTTTATCCATATGGGTGATGTGCTTTAAAAGTAAATCCCGCACCAGGTATTGCTGCTTTATAATTTCTTAACATAAAAAATTAAAAAGGTGGAAACTAGGAAATTGATGAAATAAATAGGAAGAATCGCAGTGGCCGTCATATGGAAAATGTCGAAACCAAGAGCGGAATGCGTGGAAGCGTACTCTCTGATTACCGTTTAGCAGCTGAGGTTTTCGATCACTAACTTGTCGCTGGCTTACAGCCATTCATTGTCGTTGTTGTTTTGTTTATAAAAATTATATTATATGGCCGTCGATCCGTGAAAAGTCTGCCTTCATTGCGGTCGCCGTAGTCTTTGTCATTTGTGCTTTTGTTCTTTTTAACTGGAGAGTGCATGAAGAAGCACAGTCATTTTTTTCGACTGTGAGGTTTCTGAATTATGACGCTGCGCTTTCACTTCAGTAACGACGAATAAGTTGCCTGCGTTTAGATGCGATCGAGATAGCCGCTTTGTCAACAACGATAGAAACACCGGTAAGGGCGGCGTCAGTGGAGGATATTACCCAAAGCACCAGCTCTGAAGAAACATCGGAAAGCACCCCCGAACCTGAATCTCGGCCCGAACCAGAGCCACAACCCGAGCCTTGGCGTGAATCAGGTGCCTTATTATTGGCTACAGTATAATGACGTTGCTTCGTTGTACAGTTATCTGATCTGAAGGCCCGCAGCTATTTTTGTGTCCGTGCCAAATTTTTGTTTTTGCGACTTGTAATACTTCTGCAAGTAGAGCAGTTCCAAGGCTATATTTGCTGTGGTAAACATGATGCCGTTCTTCCTCCCTCTCTGCTTTACAGAATAGTTTCTTAATTTTCGTCCATGTCAAGCGTGTCACACTTTGAATAATCATTCGCTTAGTAAAATTGCTTATTTCGACTGTGGATTTTTTTTTATTGTGCAGAACATGCAATGGACTGTGCGGATATGGTGATCGGTCAAGTCAGAGAAGGGTTGTCTCGTGTCCGCGACTATTTCACAATCTCTCGTGCTACACCACGTCTTGATGAGTTTTATGGAGGCGAAGATTCGCTTACTTCCGCGGCGGCTTATCAACAAGACGGCGTTACGACAGTTGTTTTCAGAAAGCCGCTCAAAGGTACTTTAAAGCCAATGCTTCAGGAACTTTTAAGCTGCCGTCTTTTGCTGAAAATTCCTTTAACAATGGACGTTTCCCAACATTTTGATGTAAAATCTGTTTGAATGGAGCGTTTTTTTTTGTAGAGCGGCAAAAGCTTTTTGTGATGCGAATCAGAGGGATGACTCAGGTCTTGTTGAGTGGGCGTGAGAACCTTCTTCAGGTTTTTCGGAATTTTTCAGTTTTTAGCACTGGTATAGGTTATTGATTCCACCATGCGTTGAAACGACAAAGTATGCTGTTTTTTCAATCATTCACAAATTGTAATTCTTGCGTTTTCTTGATATGTGCAACTGGAGGCCAAGACATGTATGAAATGTGCACTACTTTCATATGTGTAAGTGCTTCTAATCCGCAGCGTCTCGCTGGAAGGTATACGTAGAGGTTACCGGGGGGGAAGAAAAAAGGCGGTGTTTTGCAGCGCTAATGGGGAAGCTGTGTAAGAAGTATCTGGAAAATGCAGTGTTTTATTGTTGTGCGCGTCAAGATGATATCCGGCTCAAGGGCGAAAAGGTTGGCGAGAATAAGCGTAAAGTGGTTCCGCAATAATGTGGCGTATGTTATAAATATCAAGAGCAGATTACTGGTTACGTAGGTCCTGTTCCTTACGAATACCGTGTATGGCGTAAATGTGAAATGGCATGCTTTTTTTGATGTTACGAAATACCGGTGTAAATACATACAGACGCACATGTTAAATACACATACAAAAGCTTCTCTGGGAGACGGGAAGGCACGTCGAACAACACAAACTGGCAGGGACTTCTTTTAGAGGTGACATCATCAGCTTGCAACATGACAGAATAAAACATAGCATTGAACAGAAACTAGCACAGCGAATTAAGTTAGAGTCGATTGTAAGGTGATTTTAGGTGCTCGACGAATGGCCTATTAGGGTCCATATTCGAGGCCATGCAACCTTCATAATCTCAGCTGTTCCTTGCGTCAGTAATACTTCCACCTACTTGTTTGAACGTTTCATTAACATTCTTATGAAATTGGATAGTAGGAGTGCAGTAGTGTTGATAGAGTACAAGTAGTGTTGCCGTAATTAAGGATGATGAAAGGACTTTTTAAAGAAGTTTATAGGACCGCTTCTCTTCAAATCATCTTTTATTATGTTTCTTATTTGTCATTATCGTTTGCATGTAAACTAATCGATGTCACACTTTGTGTCATTAATGATTCCGATATTTATTCTGAATCCTTTATCCAAAACTGCGTTATTTTTACTTTTGTTTCTTTTGCAGCGAAAGACGGCGTAGACAACGCCATCATGAGAGGCTCCATGAACATCATTTGGGCTAAGGGAACGCATAGTTCAACCTATGAACCACCTGCTGGGGAGTCAGTTTTCAAGGTGCATTTATTTCATTTTCTTAAGTTTTGTTGTCACGACCAGGACCATAGGAGCCGGGAGGATGGGAAGTTACGTGCCAGGACGAAAATTATGAAAATTTGAGGTGTCACCTCAAAATCCTTGAAGAATTACTACACAGTGGTTTTACGTCTAAAAGAATACAATCTGCTGACCTGTTCGGGGCCATCCCTATACCACTGTGTGTGTAGCTGTTTAAAATTTTCAAAAACATCCGAAATAATGAATAAGGAGGTCTGGTCCCGGAGGTCCTTGAAATCACTGCTTTCTTTGCTGCTGAGACCTCACCGTCGGCCCCGGTCGTGGCCATTGTCTGTTGTAATCGTTTATGTTCGATGATAACTAAGGTGGAGTATTAAGTTGATCGCCAAGTTTTTGCCACATGTATGAGTAATCTGAAAGCGAGGAGTATGTTTATCCATCTTAGATGGCGAGAACAGTCAACATTAGAGCTGTTTTGCCTGGGGCCTGGGCGAGGTGTTGCGTGACATCTGCACTGCGTCTGCCGCAAAGTCAGGGCTTCTTTATCACTCACCCCTCTCCTTTCCTTGGCACACGCGACTTCACTTTTCTCAAACCCTAGTCGCACAATGGATTAATGCGATGGTCAAATGAAAAAAAAAGTTTATGACAATAAGAACAGTCGGTCAGCTATTTTGTTCGTATTTAATTGCAGCATCAAGCGCTATTGTGAGTTTATACGGTAGGTGAATATTTTCGCTGGACAGGCGTCCAATGTCACCGATTTATACCTCAGATTCTCGTTCACACATATGTAGATCCGCAGCATTCACTTAATAGACCGTGAGGCGGAAACTCCATCTCTATTCGACTCATCACCAGTGTTTTTCGTTTCTTTTGTTAGCAGTTCTTTTGTTAGATGTCATCGGCCTTATCAGGACGCAGCGTTGTTACCGACTTGTTTCCTTTTCATTTTTCTCCAAAATGAAGCTTATATAGGATTTTCAACCATTGCATTCGGAAACGATTCTTCTTCAATTTTTACACGTTAGCAATGTCGTTCTTCGTGAGGGTGCAAAAGTAGAGGCAGGTGCACATTGTAAATGCCTCAGGATAGGCGTCATCTCAATAATCCATAACGCATGACTGGTTAGAAGGATTAGCGTCATTCCGCTTGCACCCACGTCAAAGGACGACGCTGCATACTAGCGCTGGTTGTTGTGGGGCGTTTTTTTTTCATCCGGCTAAGGCAGCTATTCTCCTTACTTTGGTATCGAGTTGTGCGCGCTTGCTAGTAATGCCGTACTGGTCATCAGGAATGCTTCGCGTAAATCACTAATGAGTGGCTCACTGAACGTTTTTTAAGGATGGTTCAGCGAAGAACGGCGACTTCTTCGCGAGCGATCTTGTTAAATACCACGGCGCAAACAACCGCGGCACCTTTACCTTGGATTTCTTTGGTCAGTTCTTTCCCCCTTTCCCCGCTTCCCAAGACATTTCATCACTGTTAGAGAACGGCATTTGTGCTCACCGCTATAATGATTGTTCAGTTTGTGAATTGCACATGCATTTCAGTGAGTGCAATCATTTTTTACATGGAGGAATTCGTAACTGGGAGACGTTCACTTGTTTCACCTTTATACAGTGATGTGTGAAGATAGCTTTGTGATGCAGTCCTGCAGTATTGCCCAAGGGGAGACGTGGTCTGATTAGTCTATGTGAATTGTTGATGTTGAGAGGTGCGATGCAAGTGGCACATGCAGCAGGAACAATTGCTGGACTTTTTTTTTCACATTACTTTGGGGTTCCTGCTATACCGCACGTGTTTGTGAGTTTGTCTGAATATTTTATTGTGTGCCACGCAGTGGCTACTAGCGATCACTAAGGTGTAAAAAGGCGTTCGCTTAGTTCCCATCGCCCTTTCTCTACTCCGTTGTTAACGTTGTTTAGCAGCTGAGCATGACAAACGATAATTGAGAATTTGTTTATGCAGTGAAATCTTCGCATGTACTGTATCTGCTCCTTTCGTATGGGTTAATTCCATATCTATGTGGTAAGGTATAAAAGGCGCACAATAAGCATGTCGACTTACCGTGCAATGCGGCCTAGTCGTAGCCAAATGAATCAGTTATGTAACTTAGTCGATAAGTGTGAATGGGGTCGGCAAATGCAGATACGTATTGACATCCCACTGGTCCAGTTTGTGTTGCAGAGGATGTGACGTGGCTCGAATCGAATGCGTTTGTTCCGCTGATTAGGCCGAAACTGTTTATGTCAGGGCAACGCGACGGCAAGGGACCGATTTTTAAAGACAGTCTGAGTTTAAAATGGGTCATAGTGCGGCCGCAGTCAATGTTATATCGTTTCAGAGGGTTACTCGTCGCATAAGGGTGCTCTTGCGGCCGACTGTTCTGGATCGTTCTCGTATCCGGTCAACTGTGTGAAAGAGCAGTGTAGCTATATGGTCGAGTGGAGGTCAGATGGCAAGGTCGCAATGTTTTCATTGAAAGCACTGGGGGGTGCAGATCGGTGGACAGGGATTGGTTTCTCGTTGGATGGGTCGATGGCCAATTCCGACATTATCGCAGCTTCAGTTCTGAAGGTCCCGTTTATATGCGTTTCTACATGTTGTAAAATTCTTAGGATGCAGCGCGATAGAATAAGATTAAAAACAAATTGTAGAAAATAAGGCAATGCGGTGTCGTTATGAATTTTGAATTGTTGATGTTGAGAGGTGCGAAGACCGAGAAATGGCGTCGTGTGGGACTGCGCATCTACTGTTAGGCAAGAGGTCACTTGATACTAGCGTATGCAAGTGGCACATGCAGCAGGAACAATTGCTGGACTTTTTTTTTCACATTACTTTGGGGTTCCTGCTATACCGCACGTGTTTGTGAGTTTGTCTGAATATTTTATTGTGTGCCACGCAGTGGCTACTAGCGATCACTAAGGTGTAAAAAGGCGTTCGCTTAGTTCCCATCGCCCTTTCTCTACTCCGTTGTTAACGTTGTTTAGCAGCTGAGCATGACAAACGATAATTGAGAATTTGTTTATGCAGTGAAATCTTCGCATGTACTGTATCTGCTCCTTTCGTATGAGTTAATTCCATATCTATGTGGTAAGGTATAAAAGGCGCACAATAAGCATGTCGACTTACCGTGCAATGCGGCCTAGTCGTAGCCAAATGAATCAGTTATGTAACTTAGTCGATAAGTGTGAATGGGGTCGGCAAATGCAGATACGTATTGACATCCCACTGGTCCAGTTTGTGTTGCAGAGGATGTGACGTGGCTCGAATCGAATGCGTTTGTTCCGCTGATTAGGCCGAAACTGTTTATGTCAGGGCAACGCGACGGCAAGGGACCGATTTTTAAAGACAGTCTGAGTTTAAAATGGGTCATAGTGCGGCCGCAGTCAATGTTATATCGTTTCAGAGGGTTACTCGTCGCATAAGGGTGCTCTTGCGGCCGACTGTTCTGGATCGTTCTCGTATCCGGTCAACTGTGTGAAAGAGCAGTGTAGCTATATGGTCGAGTGGAGGTCAGATGGCAAGGTCGCAATGTTTTCATTGAAAGCACTGGGGGGTGCAGATCGGTGGACAGGGATTGGTTTCTCGTTGGATGGGTCGATGGCCAATTCCGACATTATCGCAGCTTCAGTTCTGAAGGTCCCGTTTATATGCGTTTCTACATGTTGTAAAATTCTTAGGATGCAGCGCGATAGAATAAGATTAAAAACAAATTGTAGAAAATAAGGCAATGCGGTGTCGTTATGAATTTTACTGGAGGAACCCACAAACTATGGCGTCGACTCGTCTGGCGCGTCATTAAGAGTCATCTGTAATGTGTTGCGAGTTGTCCAACCCCCTAAGCGGTCCCATCGCACCTTTCATAGAAACCATCCTAAAAACTTTGCGTCACGGGGTCAGTAATAGTCAAAATAAAGTCGTTATCTGAATTCGTTGATTGAAACAGACTTGGAGGCAGTGTAGGCAGGCAGTACTTTTTTTATTGTGTTGATTGAGTAACATGTATGGTTAATGAACGAATGTTTGCCGTTTGGGGGATTTAGGATTCGAGTGTGCGAGTGATCGATTATTTTGCTGCCGGGTACGGTCGTCCGAAGATCGATTCCGATCAGGCAATCTTCGGCGTCAGTGCGGCGTACGATGCGGGTTTCATTTATGCAAATTTCTCGCGCAGTCTAATATCCGATGATGATCACGATCTTTCGATTGATCAGTGCGTTTACTTCTTGTATCCGGTCAACGGTGGCGATTTAGAAGGCGGTAAGAAATTATCTACAAAATTTATTTCTTTATTTGTCCATTATTTTCTTTTCTTTTTATAAAAATCAACTGGATTTTTTTGGTTTCCATATTATTTCAGAAATTTTCGTGCAATCATCGTCAAGATTCGAAAGAGTCTAGTGAAATGAGAAGCAGAAGCGCGTAAATTAAGCTGAGAGTAAAGGTTTACAATAGCAAATATAACTGCATAGGAAAAAGTCGTTCAATCTGAGGAAGGAGAGTGGGAGCGACTGTGGGCTAGCGAATGTCGCTTTAAGATTTTTTTTTCCAAATTTGATCGTGGGCGCTGCGATATAGTCAGTATGCGTACGTTTTCAGAATTTTGAAACAGAAAGGTGTTTATTCATAATTCGTTTAGATAAACCGATCTTTCTTTATGTTTCCATTAGCGAAATTTATCATCAAGATTTCGTTTAAATTGCTAATGTATTACAGCGAGTGCTGGTGGAATAAAAAGTAATCACCCAAAATGCTCGCCTGAATTCTTGGAGGTTTGAGATGGCTAATCTGTTTTTTATATAGCGAGAGGTCTTCTTATTGTGTGCTTCATTCACCAGTGAAGGCCTTATCAAATTCCTGAATAAGCTTATGAGACCCCTCCCCTCGTTCCAACTCCTCATAAGTTGGGAAGGAAGGCATCAGGGAGGGGGGGGAACCACCAAAAGCAGTTGAGCAGCCGCAGTGCAAACAGAAAAGCTTAGAAGTAAGTGTTATGTTTTTTTGAGCTTTTTTGTTTTGTTTTGTTGCACTGGGAATAGAAAAGCTGGAACCGCTTTAGAGGGACTGTGGCAGTAACTATAGAGAAAGATTTTGTTTTTCTGGATCATGAGAACTTGGACTGGAATATTCATGACGTAATTTCGCATCACCGGACATTGAGGAACTTGATGAAGTATCGTTCTTATAGAAGCGGCTTGGCTTGTTGTTCTTAGAAGGGAGATAGTTCTCACGTCATCCCTGTAATTTGAGGGTTAGGGACAAGGGGGGGGGGGGGGAGATAACGTGCTGTTCTACGATCAAATATGGCTTTGCATTCTTTGAAGTTTTAAAATTTAATCTCAGTTTGTCGAAGGGGTTCTTGTCGTTCAGGTACAGGCGAACTTCGTAAACATTCGGAAACGCCGATATCGTCGACAAAGAAAATTTGCCTTGCATCGTGTGGTCGTAAAACGGATGTGCCATCGAAGAAGGTGACGTCAAATGAAGCAGTTCTCGAGGCATCTATACTTCCCGATGAAACGACTCATGCACCGAGGGTACTGCTGTTCGCTTTATGCATACTTATTTGTCCAAATGTTCCCTCATTATTTATTTGCCGTGCAGCGTGGAACAGTTAAGTTCCCATTTCCTCTGTGGGGCTGAAGTGATACCTGATGGATGTATTATTTCAGCCCCTCGGAGGAGGGGGAAACTTAACTGAAGTGGGAGGCTGGACATGAGCAGAGAAAGGGGGAAGATATGCAAGGTGGTATCTTCAAAGGGGTAAAGGGAGGTAAAGAGGTAAAGTAATGAAGGAAGGTAATTTCTGGAGCCGGTAAAATTTAGGATTCCATGGATGAAGTGCCCAATGGGAGGATCAAATTTGAAACGCTTAATGCGCTTTGTTATAGTCGAGGTTCTTACTGTCGTCAAGGAAGTGCCATCCAGTTTAGTTCTTTCAGGCTGTATAAAGTGTAAAACCAAAACCAAACAATTTCTGTTACCGTAATTAGATAGGCGTGATATGTGGTTTGCCTTAGTTTGGCTCTGGAACGGTAGTTTTTTTTCTGGTACTCGAACGAAAAAGGTTTTAGCTTGTCATTATGATATAGGGGAAAAGGGAGGGAGAGGAGGTGCTGGTCTGAAGTAAGGTCTTTCTGTTGATTTGTGCAAAACTATTAACACATCTTGATATCTGTATCAAAAAAAAAACATCCCGTGTTGTTATTCCTCTTTCTTGCTTTTCTTACAACTACCTCGTTTACAGCATGTCGCTATACTTGCAAGTGTGCCATTTATATGGAACCCCGTACTTCTATACTTTTACATGTACACCCCTGAGTCTGCGGTACAGTTTTATATACGCAGTTATCCTTATGTACATTTGTATATATGTGACCAGGTTTAGTGTGGGTAGAGAGGGAGAGGGGTGGGAAGAAATACAAACTATATTGACGTTATACAGTATTGCTACCATATGAGGTTGTTGAGATAACGTAGAATTATCGTTTGCAGGCAACCTATGAGGTTATCATGCGAATCCTGAATCGCGATTGGAATCCTCGTCTCTCGGACGGCACAACTGCAGAGTTCCGTGCGATGACCAACGAAGTGACTAAAGCCGTAAGTTTGCATTATCTATTCTATGAGCAAATAGCATATCCTAAGTTGAAACGGAAACGGCAAGACTGAGCTGTAACTAGTCTCCGCTTCGTTATTTGTGTCAAGTTTTCGTGTTTTCGGTTTGCTTTTATGTCTCTCTAGTGTATCGTTTTTCGCAGTTCCGTTGTTGAAATATGAACGACTGATGCTACTGAGCAAATCTGTAGAAGTGATAAGGCGCTACGCACCTTCATTGTTCATCATTATGGAAATGCGTTGATATATGTACACTTACTAAGGATCACAACCTTTATTTACCATGCTCACAGTTTTACTCTATTGTACATTGCTTCAAGGGATCACTATAATGTACCTTACTTAAGTAGTGCACTTTCTTCCTCTCTGCTGATAAAAGCGATGAACTACCATCTTGACTTTTCATTACTACCTCCTAGTTTTGTTTCTGCAAGCACTGAAATCAATCTGATAGGAAGCCTTTCATCACAGCTAGCTGTTGAAATAGTTTAGTGTTCATCCGATAAGAGCTTTTTATGTTAAGGAACAAAGATTTATATTTCAGGTAAGCTCCGTCATAAAACCGAGGTGGCCGAGCCTGAAGGTTGAGCGAGTGACGAAATTCGTGTATGTATATTTTTTTCCACGTTAATCTGTTTTTTTTTTACAACGTATAGCTGGTCTGGCCAACCAGGATTGGCCATTGGGAGGCGGCAGGGGGATGGTGGAGAAGGATCATAGCATTCAAGTGACCATAACCCGGAAAAGGACTGTTACAGGGACAAAGTAAAACTATGTATGAGCATTTTAGGCAAGACGCATCGATTACATACACTGTTGTTTGAAAACGAAAAAATTTTTTTGAAAAATTTCCGTATCTGTGATCATGAGCGCCATAATTTGCGAGGGTAGCGTTACTGGTGTTAGTCAAAGTCGCTGAAGTGCAAAACACCACTTTTCAGGAGGGAGTCGAATCACGATTCCGGGGCTGTTTGCATATTTAATCCGGGTACCGATGGAGAGGCGTTCCATTTCCTTTCACCGTTGGTTAAGGGCTTAGTGTATAGCGTTTAAAACAACAGGTCTTCATAACGTTTTTGTGAATATTTTTGTTTGAATTCATCCGCTCTGTGTTCAAGTTTTTCAATGCCGTGGTCGTCTAGAGTTATTATTACACTTTCTGGTTTAATGAAAAGCCAGCTTCCGAAATTGCTTGTTGAAAGGGCGGTTTTATGCGCTTGGAGGAGTATGCATATTTCCAGAAGCGCGTTATGACAAAGTGTCTGCGCTTATTTGTGGTTCTATTTGACTGTCCCGTTTTTTCAATATGGGACCCACTGAAGCCAATGTTATGAAATTTATTAAGTACATTCTACACCCTACGGCCACCTCCTGTTATCATTCCACATAGTTTTAAGGTTACACCTTCTTGAAGGAGGCAAAGGTTTTGCTCGAATTTCCGGCGATAGGATTCCAATTCGGGCAATTGATTTGCATTCAAACGAATATTTAGGAGATTTTTGAACAGCTAGAGTGAGAAGTTTGGATATTCATTTGTGAGCGGGCTGGCTTGATGGGTAAGTTGTTAAAGTGCTTGTCCCATCAGCACCCTAACATGCGCTTCTCACTCATTAGATTAGAGGATGCGTTGCAAAACTACTATGGTTATTCGTTGTTTTATTATCTTCGATATTTTTAGAGGGATTTTAACGCATCAATTGGAGAGAGACTAGGGTTGCGTAAGTAACACAAGGAAAGGGGGATGGAATGATTCGTGGGTTATATATGAAGAGGGTTGGGGAGAGGGGGTAGGGAGGATAAATAAAACCGTCAGCGTTCCCCACATCTTTATGGTGTAACGGTTGTTGAGGATGATTTCAGAAAGGGAAGTGTTGTCGCACATGTCATACTAACAAGTGACGACGACAATTCACCGTCAGCCGGTAAAGTTAAGGAGACCATCGAAGAAGTAAGCATGTTTTCTGTAGATACAGCATTTACGTTTTCGGTCGGGACTGTTGATGGCTAATGCGTGGGCTTTTGTTCGAGCATATTGAACAAGCTGTGAGCAGTTTCACTGTGGTTACTGGATCCTAAAATTGAAGGAATCGTACGAGAGGCTTGTGTAAGGACGTTGACTGTTGCGATGAACATAAAGGGCTGCCAATTTCAAATTAAAGCGATGTACAACGGAACTTAGAGCATTGCATATGGGCTGTAGAGGTGGACAGCAGACAGCTTTCATTTTACTGTACATGTGTCCGGTCATGTACGGTCGAGTAGCCAGAAACATTTGCCTAGCACATGAAAAACCTCTTTTGATTTCTTCTCTCGGTATATATTTCATTGTTGCTTATCTGATGCCACAATTTCCTACGAAACGGGCCGATAAACTGATGTATATGAGCTGAATGTTCGCTTGGATTCTTCGGCTTGTTGCAATTATTGGCCTCGATGTAATGTTCAGGAGCGCTTCGGCTCTCAGAAGAGTGTTTTTTTCAAACGTGGTGTTGCATGCAATTAATGTTTTGCAGCAAGCGATCCGTGGGCCAGTTGAGTCCCTACGAATCGAGCCTTCGACAGTTAAGACGACTAAGACGGAAACCGGTAAATGAGCGTTTACTTTTGCTTTCGGTAGCATTCCCTTGAATATTTTGTCCCTTTTTTTTTTTTAATTTCACGTATACGGCTCACCGCCTGTAATGTGCGCTGTTTTCCATATGTGCCAACTATGCAATATATAGCACCTCATTTGCGCCATATGGACAATTGAACCTTGAGAGTTGGAGGGCAAAAGGAATGCACCTTACCTTATCTCATGCAAAATAGCTTTCCAGCTATAATACCGTTTGCTTTTTTGACGTTGAAGTTAATTCAGATTTCTGGGATCGTTGGAGGAACTTGTTTGTTTTTATTAGCAATACATTTGAATTTATGTACAACTACTAATAGTAAGCGTCGGGAAACTTTAGAGCCTCCAGCGTTCACCTCAGAACAGTTGCGCAACTGGATTATCATCGCGTTTGGCGTGTCGCTGTTCGTATTGGCGTTCTGTTTGGTGTGCTGCATTCTGTGCAGGTCAGGCAGTAAGAAAAAGAACACTTTCGTGAGTTTCCACTTTTCGCCTTTTGAAATATTTTAAGTTCGGTGCTTCCGAACCTGTATTTGCTGTTTGTTCACTTCATTACTCAATTTAGTTTTTGTTTCGATGAATGAAATTAATAAACTTTGTTCAATAAAACAAGAAAACGTGTTTGTTGAACTGTTGAAGTACCTACTGCTTTTCTGTTTACGATACGTTGTTTAACGTCCCACAACTTCTACTACGTACTTTTATGCGCCGTTTTTTTTTCACAAATGGGGATACATCAGCTTTATTTGACGGGAATTCGATAAATGGACTACTATGTATCCACTTTCGAAAGCCGTATGTCACATGTTTGTGTCGACGTCTCGTCGCACAGAATCTGCTCGGAGAATTGGATGAAAATTTTAAGAAGCGAGGAGCCCTAATTTGATTTCCGGTTTGGTTTCAGATGCAAAGTGCTTTTCCTGTGAAAGCTTTTTCGTCAGAAGCCATTATTTGCAAAGTCAGCATTGCTTATTTCTTGGACAGTACTTTTTTACGTTATCTTTCGATTATCAATAAGAAAACGAGCAGTAAGTTTAGTTTCAGGGAGGATATCCAGTACAGTATCCAATGAATGGCTACGGATACTCGACTACAGGTGAGCTTACTCTAATGTTTAACTCTGAAGCCTCATTTACCGCATTCTATAGAAACCTGTAGCGGCGGCGATCAGTAACGAAAGGCTCAGAGGGATTCCTCTTTTGTTATTTTCTTTAACAAACGGAACATTCCTTTCATTGCCTGCCGTGTTGACTTAGGCAGTATTATAACCGTTAATGAAAAGTGATTTTCGTCCTCAGTACCTACAGATCTCTTGTTGTTTCATTGAAAGGTGAAGTGGACGTTTATTTTTAAGGTTTACGTAAGAAAAATGAAAGGCAAATCAGAAAAGCTTACTTCTTTTGCGGTCGTCTGGAAAAGGAAGTATCAAAGAATTGCTATCGTTTTCACTGCGTGATTTTAGCGTTTCTGTGTATTAATTATTTGGGCGACCGCGAAGCGTGCGTGAATTGGCGATGCGTGGGCATATTTGGTTTGCGGTTTGTTTGCGAATTGTTCTATGTGCTTTAAAGGCTCCTTTATGATATGAGTATTTCAATCAAGTTTAAAAAATTTTCATGGCAAAAAGTGGTCGCTAAACGCTTTTTGAAGTTGTAGTTGCACCTCCAGTGGAGAAGAAAGGGTTCGAGAATGCGACCTACCAGACGAACCATTCAAGGCACTTTTCGCAAGCGACCACCGCTTCGCAGAATGGCAAAGGGTCGCCGAATACAACTCAGGATAGCCCGAAGGGCGTTGGCGAAACTACTTACCAAGAATGGTACACTAAGGTAATAAAACACAAGATTGGCCTTGTCCTTTTTTTGTCAACTAGGAGTCCTGCTTGCCACATTTCGTTCCTCGCGGTTACTGTAGTGAGCAAAATCTCTGAATCAAGAACTGTCAGTGGCAAACAAAAAGGGGTCGATGATCGCGAATTTTATTTCACGCCTCCGTTGTGATCTTTTTGTTGTTTTTCCCATTTTAACATCCTTTTTTGAGTTGGTGGCTAGATAAAGGATGGATATAATTGTTTGAAAGACGAATATGAGCCCTAAATTAAATAGGGTGATCGAAGGCTGTGTGGTGTGAAAGCTTGCCTGAGAACGCGAGAGAATCGATTCTTCCAAGAACACTTTCCACATTACCCCCAAGGGCTGCAGCGTGGCCCTCCCAAAATTATTTCACACCCGCTTGCAAATCCGTTCATCTTCAAAGTCTAGCGAAATTCTATGCGATGTAATGTCCTTTTACATATTTGTTTATTTTTTCTCATTCCATTTTGATGCCGAGTGCCCTATTCATTTCTGATCTCTGCAGAAACTGCGAATTTAACTTACTGACGAGGTTGTTTGTTCAGGTAGCTTCTAAGCCGGGTGCTCAACTTTATCAGGAGACTGCAATGCCTTCACCACCCGGTCGGCCGCCACCGTCACGTCAGTCGACGATTGGCTCTCCTTACGTATCTTACCCCAACGAGCCGGCCAATTACTACACCCTGAATGGGGAGCATCGTGCCGCACCTCCTGCGTACTACCGGCCATTTTAATGCAACGGTCGCCATTCATTCCTGCCCTCAAACATTTCGTTCTTGTCTAAAAAGGGGCAAGCTGTGTTATGTAAAACTGGGAAGATGATCAGTCGAGATGAGGGCTCATAATCGAGTTTTGTGGTTGCTTAAAGATAAAGGAGTGATTCCGATCGTTGTTTTCCTCTTCCTCTCTATACGGAATTCTGAGGAAAATCAATTTCTGCACGAGCGGAAAGTATGCGTTGTACATATAGAATAATTGACTGCAAATTATATTGCGAGTCCAGGTGAGGGGTGTATATTGTATAAGCTTTTATTGGCAGAAGCGGTGAGGGAAGAAGAGAGGAAGTACTCCTTCCAGATAATGTTGTCATGGACTTTTCAAGCCTAGATTGCTGAAATATCAAGGAAATCTTCCGGATGTAAAGTTTCTGCTCTTCCTGGCATGCTTCTATTGTTGTCCAAAATTTTCTCTGTACTTTCTGGGCTGTGCCACGGCAGTTTGTTGTTCACGAGATGCCTGTTAGGAAATGCGAAGCTACGAAGAAAAAGGTGATTTCATTAAGCTCTGTCTTATGCTTAGCGAAAAAAAAAATTCTTCTGTTGCGCTATTAAGGGCTAATGCGCCGATGCTCTTCATATTAGCCGTCTGCCCCTTAGTTCCATACTTCTGGGTTGCGTTTTATGATTTGCACATTCGAAGTAAACCGTGCGGCAGGAGGTCATTGGCATTTCGTAACCACGCGCTAAATCCCTTAACCGAATGACGCAGTTCGGCTTTTTGGATGGCTGGCATTATCGTGAATGGATCTATGTGTTTACCAGAACAGCGAGAATGTCGTTATTTATCCATAGCGATGTTCTGCCTCTGCCGTTATCCGTTAGCCTTGAGGATATGTGTCAAAACACATAATATAATATCGTAAATAATCTTTCAAAAGTACAAGGACGAAAGGGAAAATGACAGAAATGGAAGGGGAAGGGGATGGGGATGGGGATGGGGAAGAGAGACAGAGAAGAAGCAGGAACGGTAGAAGGAAATGCGGAGGAAAGAATTGCTGAGATAAGCCGGGACGTCACAAACAACAAATGCTTTCATGTCACTGTTCTTGCAAACATACCTAGGTGAGTTGCAGGCAAACGTTTCAGATAACATAGAACGAGTCAAAACTACGACCAATGAAGGGAAATGGTTTATGAGTGTGTTTGTGAATCGAACCGCTAACAGCCCGTTTAGCTGTCTTGTGTCTTTCAGTTAGTACCGGTTACAATTATCACTCGTAATTCAATCATGTTGACGAGTACCGTCTAAAAGGCATTATTAAGAGTATAGTGCGCAACTTCAATGAGTGAGTTACACTGCTGTGTGTACCCTTATTCACCTTTGTTATGCTCAGGTATACGGTAATTAATGGACTTGTTACTTTCCAAAATATTGCATATCTGCTTTATGTTTGACCTGTTTCTTATAAAATTACGTTTAGAGCAGGTTACGCCTTGAAAGAAGAAATATTCTTGGTGGAAGTGCCGGAGAGGCTATCGCATTGTCTCCTTGCATAATTTCTTTATTTTTTATCTTTGGCTGGAAATTTGCATGCCTCCATATTTAAAAGGTTTGAGATCTGCCCGTTTGATTAATTAATAATATTAATATTATTTATTATTCACGTTACTATCTCAGTGGAATGAATTGTAATAATATTAATAAATAACCAATAAACTCCCATGGTGGAGGTCTTTTTATGATTTACGTGAGTAAAATCATTTATTTTAGTTGAATGAATGGTCGTAACAATTTTGCCATGTTGGCTGTGAGTAGTATTATGACAGAAGTGATTTTTGTTGTCTAGAATCAGCTCTGCATATTGCTATACGCTTTTGTGCGTTACTTTATCGTCATAACTGTTTACGTTGACTGCCATCGGAGCCCATTTATATCTCTATGAAGAGCGAGGATCGCCTACTGCGCTCCTTTGTGCATTATTCTTGCCAGAATGCATTTCGGTGTTTAATATCTGTCCATTGAACCGCGTCGATGCTCACTTCATGCCTCGTTATCACCATTTTTGTTATTGTCTCTGTGAAGTGAATTCTAATAATGAATTTATATTATCCGATAAAGCTGTTTGATTGCGCATACAGTTCTGGGCAGTAATCAGATCGTAGCACACTACAAAGGCGTCAGACAAACTGGCATCGGCTGTTTGTTCGTCCGGTCGGTGAAACCGGCATGGGAACGGCTCAGTGATTAGATGAATGCGTGTGTTGTAACCAGCAAGTGGGCTCAAACGTGCTCATAAAATTGTTTCATGCCCTTACAATTTGCGTCACGCTGCTACTTTCGGCACTATTTTGCTACGCAGAATCTTTTGTATGGTCTTGTTCGTGTAGTCTTTATTTAACGTTTGGGTTTTTAATTTAACATTTATCGTCCAATTAATATTTCCGGTTTAATGTGATTCATTTCTTTCTGGTATTATATAACAACATAATCACCGAAATGAGAGAGACATCACTAAGTGAGGAAATCGGGCTAAACAGTGTTAGCTGTGGGGGATTTTCGAATGTCTAGGACATAACACAAAATCGCGTAGCAGTTCCAAGCAGGAAAATCTCAAATGGGGCATTTCTCTATCAGGTTCAAAAATATAAAGTCAGTGAAAGCATAGCTTCTTTTATTTCTTTACTTCTTGAAGAAGGAAACACACTGTCGAGGTGATGCCGTTGAGCAAATAAAAATACGTCGAAATAATCGACGAAAAATTCGAGAATTATTATTTCCGTCGAGGATATTTGTATTCTGCTGGTTGGGTATTTATTTTGTGAGTGTTTTTGAGCATCGGCAAAATGAAATATTTTATGCATAAGAAAAAATGTGTTACACGTCAGTAATGGTATTCCACTCTTCTGAGCGAATATCGTTCTTGCTCGTTCTCGTGAAAATGGAATAAATTTTGAATATTGGAATCGTGATATCATTTTTATCTACGCAGTGGCAACATTCTTCTGCAGCGACCAAGTGATTAAAAAAAGCGAATATGCAAATGTTGAGGAAAGTAACATTCGAAAAGTTGCCGATAGCAGTTTTGTCATATGACCATACTGTGATTAGTCCACATGCAATTTACCCCACTTGGAATAGCCCATGTGTTCGCATTTCGGAGTTATCCCTATTAATGTTGCTCTTTGATTACCAACTCCTTCCCCTCGTCTTCTCTTTTTTTTTGCCGCATTATACACAATCTTTTAGACATAGTTATAGTTTTCGCGTTCTTCAACTCTCCGGTTTTCAAAGAAGGCGTTGTGGAAAATCATCTGGTCCGATAACTGATTGTGGTGAGGAAGTGTCTTTCAAGTTTGTTTGTGGACAATTCCTTACATGGTGATACGGAAACAGTGAATGATGTTTTGTGCTTCCCAGTTTACTATTGGCACTTCGAGTTCAAAACACTTCGGATTTTGTATACTTTTTCTTTCAGAATAACACAACTCAAGAATCTTCAGACCTGCAAACCTCAAACATGGTTAGTACTAGAAATCTTCCATTTCGGCATGGCATCTCAATAAACTACAGTACCGTTTACATACTCTAGACGCACACTACAAGCGCTACATCTCCCATCAATACGCCGAAAGTAATATGAACGAAGAGAAGTCGGTGGTTCCCACGCAGGCGTATAAACCATAACACTTTTACAGGACGTCATTCCAGTACGATAATTTTCACATTATTCGATCTTTATTCAGCAACAAACGACCTCTTCAGTTATGAGCGCATCATTTTTGTTACAAGAGTACACTGCACTTGAGCCACTAGCAGATGTCGCCCTACAGAATGTCAAGTGTTGCTTTTTGCAGATAAAAATTCAGCACTTATGTGTTGCACAGCTACGAAAATACCGCTGCAAAATGTACCGCCCATTCTGAGCTGCAAAAGGCCACACCACTGGCACTTTGGAAAGTGCAATTCCCGATGAATTCCCGATTAAGATATAAATGTTAAGACACAAACAGCATTCAAAACAACATACGAAACAACTATTTTCCAATACTCTCCGCCAAACACTCTCCCAGCTTCCAATTTCAACAATTAATGCTGACTTGGGAATATTCCATCAAGGAGTTTTGGCTTCAAAAGAATATTCAGATAGCCATCTGCTAATTCAAACTGGGATAACGTCGGACGGAGAACGAATGCAATCAGCTTTTTATGACAAAAATACATAGAATAGAAACGCACTGTACTGATCAGCACTTGGGAGGATACAAAAGAGTGCGCCGTTTAACGTTTTAAGGAATGACGCAGAGCGCTATCTCTTGCTGCGACGCATCTCGCGATAATAGCGAATGCCAACAAATAGGGGCAATCAGACGTTAGAATCAATCGTCCAGTTAACCATTTCTCTACAGCGTTTTCCTGTCCCTCAGAAACCTGTTATTCTAACGTCCTTAGCTCGTCAAGCACTTTTCAAGACGCGTGACGGACTGTTGCTAAACAGGCAGTTATCTTACTAATCGGCTCTTACAAAAAGTTGCTTCTACATCGACCACCCTACTACAGCTACGTGTTTCGAAAGATTAAACAAGCAAAACAAGAGAGTTGGAGCATTCGGTCACGACCCTGACGACGGGAGACGAGGGACGATAATATCTCGTATCGTTGAAACCTTATTTGAAACTTTATTGAAAAAATCACAACTAGAGGATCACGTCGGAATGCCACAGCACCGTTGCTGGATAGGAACATCAAAACCTCGTCTCTGCCTCAAACTGAGACGTAGCACTGCGTCGTTACCTTCTTCAACATATGCACTATCCTTGCTGTGAATCGTTTTTGCAAGATCCAATAACATTTCATCGATCACTAAAATGTTCAACGTGAGTTTCTGCTGCGAAAGATATATAAGTATACAAGTAAAAATCGAAGTAAACCGCAACCAACAAACTTACAAATGGGGTCGAGCGCGGTGATTTCATAGAACTTCGCATTGTGCATGAGGGCCTTCGTAGCACCTTCTCCGTAGGCGACTTGTCGGCGATCACCGAGATCACCTTTGTTGCCAACAAGAAACAACACTGGATCGGTGTGCCCAGAGCATCGCTCCAACTCTGCAATTCTCACCTATCAAACTTTTGCTATCGATGATAGGGCTTCGCTGTTGCTTTCTTCCCATATATGAGCTTACACCCCCTGATTTCGAAGCACGGCTGCGATCTCATTTTTCAGCTATATTGATGTTGTCAACCAATTTTTTCTTTTCCTTTTCTCTCTTTCAAGAATTTTTAAAAAAAACCAATCGGAAGGCCCTCCCAGTTACTCTCGATTGGAGTTTTTCCAAATTTACGCTTCTTGCACATTACTCATAAGACGACTGAATGAAACCTATATGCAAAAAATACAGCAAAAAGATATTTAAAAGAAGGTGGGGCAGCTTCTGCTCCATTTCATGAAAAGCTTTCATTAAGCATACGTAGAGTACAATTTCGATGTTCCTTTTCGCTCAACTGGCATTATGTGTATGGGCGTAGCGAAAAGGAACAAAAGAAACAATTTTTTTGATGCACGATCGTTCAGCTGAGAGGATATAAAAAGAATCTTCCCTTAATCCTATAAGAATCTAAAAAACAGGCTGCCCCATCTCCTGAAAACACCTGCAAATTCTTCCTACCCGCAACGCTGTTCGTATTTTGTTTGAACAGAATGCAATCCATCTGGCTCATTAAAGAATGAGTCACTTTTGTAGAAGCTTATAGTAAATGAAATCCCATTTGCATCAAACAGGAAGTCGCGTTCATTTAACTTTGCACAACTAGTCAGCTGCTTTACTGTTACTCATCTATTCTCAACAACCACATTATACTACAGCAGCTATTGCTGTACTCACTTAGGCATTTATTTATAAATCTTACGACTATTCAATTTCCTCGAAACATTATATACCATAAATGAATGAAGCAAATTAGTGAAGTGACCTTTAAAAGTGGGAATTCAATCCAAGAATGACTGAATTTACTGATTTCTATGAGCGTCTACGATGCGGTTTATGTTAAATCCATAAATCCGTCTACGATGTTAAATCCATAACGGGGTTCAAATTTGGAGAGGACGAGTAGAGGAGGAGGGAAGACAGGAGGAGGGGACGAGGGGAGTAAAGGAGGAAGGAAGGATGGGTGGAGGACAGAGGGAGTCTGTGGAGACTACATTGAGGAGAAGGGGAGCTGAATTCAAAGCAAATGCATTCACGGGTGCGTTTCTATGAATACACGAATGTCTTTCCCGTCCTCAATAAAAGTATACACAGCAAGCGCACACTGCGACCACTTGAAATCATCCAGAAGTTTGGCGCAAGGTTGAATACCGACCTCTGATCCATTCCTCAACATCATTGAAAGACTGTCGTGAAGTTATATCGTAAACGATAATAGCTGCTGCTGTATTGCGCATATACATCGGTACCTTTAACGAGTATCCAAGTTTGCACTACCTCATAACGACAAATTTCAATCATTTTGCATTTTGGCTGCTAATACTGCACACATTTATGCGTCATGTACTATATTACGCGATATATTGGGAAGGAAAATTCTATAACATATGCGGCATAAATATTACATGTATATAGCTACTACAAATCTGCTTTCTGTTATTAAAAAGATATGCAATGCGTTACCTCACACAATCACAACACATGCAAAACTAATGTTGTTCTGGGAGCAAATTCCAAGAACAACAGTGCCTGTATTCACAGCAACTAGTCGACGATAAGGTGTGGTAACAGCTCAAGCGCACACATTTCGAGTTATACAATGAATCAACGACTCTGGCAAAGAGAAACGTTGCACATCGGTCTCAAAACTGAAATTCTTCTGCATTCAGCGCCAGAACAAAAAAAAATTCCCGTTCATACATTCAAATAGCTAACCTCCCCTCACGGTACATCATCAACAACTCCTCGAAAATCACCGAAGACTGCTGTCTGCATGGTAAAAATGTTTGAAAACCAAGAGGTAAGGCATCGCAACAACATCTTGTCGGTTGCTACCGCCGAAATGTAATTGAGCACCACATCCCCGTATCTAGGACCTACCTGCTACGACAAATTTATTCATTCATCTATGAAAAAAAAGAAGCGCAAAACCAGCAACACATAGCGTAACCTGTCTTGGAAAGTTCCAGAATACTCACCATACATCGAAACCGCTCTTGTCCAGCAGTATCCCAAATCTGCATTTGTACTGACTCACCGCTCACATCCCTGTAACGATGCGAGGTTTACGCTAACTTATGTCATAAAGTCACAGAATCTGTTGAGACAAAGTATTAGTTGAGACAAGGTATAACTACGATTATAATGCATTCACATATTAGCATAGCACTTTTTCCTCCCCGCTATATTTGAGATCCCAGCTCTCAGCTGCGCCGTTTTTGCGACTAACCCTTTTCTGTTTTCTTTTTCGCCGATTTCTTAAGATTCTTTAAGATTTTTTTTCTTCTCTTCATCTTCTTTCACATTTTCTCTTCTAGCACAGGCCTATCGCCATTTTAGATCCAAATCGGGCTGCGTCGAATTGTGAGTGTCACCCCGCAACAGCGAAGTGGTACGGAGAAAGCGGAAGAAAAGGAGTGCGCTCATCGGTGAGGCACTGATTTGGAAGAAGAACGAAATTTCTAAAAGCACAAGCCGATGGCTTATGGATATTTGAACCGAGCGAGGTGTCCCACTACTTTTCTAGAGCAACAACATCAGAGTCAACAGAATTATGTGTGTCAATTCGAAACATAAAAATTGTCGAGGTTCGTCCGTGTTCCTTTTTGCTCATGAAATCGAATTACTGTACAGACTAGCCTGCGATCAAAGCGCGCATTAACCTCTTTTTGCTTTTCTACATTACTCTCACTTCCGGGCAACTTATGTTTTCCTTCTGAATTCCGATTGCTATTCAGGTGCGCAGTGCTTTAAGTGAACTGCTTACATCCATGCAGGAGAGCACATAAAGCAGCAAAATACGATAATAAAAACCACTGAGCTGCTATCGTAATATCGAATGCGTAAAATGCTAAAACTGGCAAATCTTAGCGCTAAGGTGCGATCAACGCAGCAGCACACGATAAAGCAAGACTCTTGATGTAGGTGGTGAACTTGGCGCCAATCATAACGCTATGGCTTGCCAGACATGGTCAGTACTGGGAAGGATAATGCGTGCCGTGGTCGGGTGTTCCATGGAATAAGAGATAGTGTAAAGTAGCGGCTTCCAGGCTGGCCAACACAAACGTGTGGCAATCAAATACGTCATGTACTCCCTTTCATTCCTCTCCTACTTCTCCGGCATCATTGGCCACAACACACCGTTACATCAACAATAAAGCCCAAGAGAATGAGCGGTCTCTGCAATCGGAGAAAGATAAAATTTAAATCGCATATTTTCGATATCATTTTTTGAAAGCTTTCTGAGACATGTGACCTTTTCAACATTGAAATAATCGAAAGAATAAAGATTCCACCAGTATTTAAAAAAACGTACGCCTCGCAAGTGACGAACGATGCTCCAATCGTTGCATTGTATGGTGCCAATTCTCCACCATATCGTTGACGGTAGATAATACTCGTTTTGCCAACGCCTTGAAACATTTTAAGCATTACCCCATCTATATGACCAGCCGTTAAGGAAAACATAAAACGGTTATAGATTTTAATGTTCAACCAAGTACTGCGAACATCCAGTCGTATAGAACAAGTTAGGAAATCATGAGAATTGGATGTAAAAGAAGAAAACTGGACACAAATTTCGAGAACACCGATGACCCGGAACCATATAGTGCGACTATTTCATAGAAGCAGTTCTATGTTCCAGACACTTCGGGAGGATTCGATCCTACATTCTGTTTCTTTTGTGATCAAGGTTTTGTGCAGTGTCTTAGGAGAATATACATTAACACAAATGAAGCATCAAAGCAGTGAATAAATATCTCACTACCGTAACCAAGTGCTGTTTGCAGGTATGACGCGCGATAAGGCACGCATTGCTATTATCAAAAGCGCAAAGGCGATACGCCTCCTAAATACGCGTGTGTTGACCCGTTTTGTTTACACATACAACACCACCAGGGGAATCCCCACCCGATGACTCTCATCAAACCAGACTGCTATGCAGGTCACCACCGATGTGCAAACAAACCAACACCCTTCAAATATTACAACACAACAAAATAATACCAGATTTAGCCTGGGCCTCTCTGTCTCTAGTAAGAAATTTTATTTTGTGGGAATGCCACTTTACTGTGTGAATAATTCTTTTTTTTGTGGGTGAAGTACACTTTCCTTTGGCTGCTCTTAGTCATCCATACGAAGATTTCCCAACATACGTCAGTCGGCCCATAAACGGCTTAAAAGGCGGTTACATGCGCAACTCTCACTTAAAGTGAAGTTTGCGATCGGCGCTTGTAATAGCTGAAAACAACAGCAGGTCATCCCCCTATCCCAGTTCACTCCATCACCGGATTATCCGCCAAGTCCACGGTCTCTATCAGGCAAAAATTCCGAAATATATCCAAACTTCTTATCACTGTTTCAAATTGAAATCTAGGCGATTGTAGATGACTCTGTCCTTCAAGCTGGGATCCCCGTATATCAACAATCTTGATCGGACAAAAACCAGACTCAATCACTTCTACGGAACGCGGCGTTTATTTCCCTGAAGGAACTTCAAGATAACGATTTCAGTGCGGACGACCTATCCGCTCATGAGTCTCGAAGAGGGAATGGATTGATCCCGATACTCTTATTCCGTCTTTCAACCGATGGTGATACTAAAGAAGTGTAAGGCCAGGATTTACGAACTCCCGGACCCTTCTAAGAGTGAGCTGTTAAAGAACTAAATCAAGACTGCAACGGAACTGAGCGGTAAGAAATTCTAAAATTCTCCTAAAACAGGAACCCAAAGATTCTGGGACGGGAAGAACCAAGAGAACGGCTGTACTTCAAAGACACTGAATCGGAATGCGGAACAGAATTGAGATAAATACGACGAGCCTTTAAGGTCGTAGAAAACGAGAGCCGATAAACTAAAATACTGATCCAGCAATTTCAACCAACTACAACAGCACCAGCGCCTCTCCGTCTCTCCGCTCGTTCATTCTGGTCTCAACGCGAAACTCTTCTTGATGATCGAAACCATTCGCAGTTCATCGCAAATGAGAAGAAATTCAGACGTGCCCACAATTAACATCTGTTTGATGTCTGGATAACGTTTCCATTACAGTATGCAAAGCGTGCAGATCACGGAAGGAGTTGGTATGGAATTTCCTTCAATATCTCCTACAAATCCGTCACGCACAGCAGCCTTAACCGAGAAAGCTTTTTTATCACAAAGTGCCAGTCACTGTATAAGCACCTATTACCGTAAAATTGAAATGAACCTTTGAAAACGGGTTTGTCTCACATTAATTTTGACAGAACCAAGGAAACAAATGCGCAACTGTAGTGCTGTGCTTTCAGCTCTCCTCCAAAGGAAAAGGTTAGCAGTTCATGAACAATAACGAGTAAAGCACAACAGCTAAGCGAGAAAAAAATGGGCATCCAACTGACACATGTCGGAAGGAATCATATTTAACAATATAGCTGCATCCTAACGAGAACTACACACATTCTAAGTGTTAGCCTGTTGTATAGTTCTATAAAAATTCGGTCTGCTTCCCCATCCTCTGACTAAATCTGATTTCATCTGCGCGAGATGAACCCGTACATTCCTTGCCCTTATGGTTTAATCCCAGCTTGCTATTGCTGGCATCCTCTCCACAAAGTGAGCAAACTCGCAAAATTTGCACTGAAAACAGTACATATAAAAATTTTTAGGAAGTCGGAAATGCTACCATATATGGTTCCAATACACTAACTGCAAGACGTTCCGTCGCAGCGACAAACACCCACTACCGAAAAACCCCGCACCACGCCCCCGCCTAGTCAGTCTGTCACGATTTGTTGCGCTGCATCCTGGAGTCGCTTTCTCTATGAACGTCAGCTGCAGGCCGAACTTCGGCCACTGCTGGAAATACGAAACTGTCTCGACATGCAACTCGCCCGCACGATTACAAACTGTTCGAGTTTCCATTGGGCACAACTTTAAATGCAGTCATTCCGAACTAACAGAATTTGGATACTCTGAAAAATGTTTCCGTTCCGGGAAAACTCCTACAACCGCAGCTGCATTTTGCGATTCTGTAAGCCTTATCCTATAACCTCAGTCTCCAATGGCCGTTTGCTCATAATCCTTGGCAACGTACCGCGTGCTCAGTCACTGCCTTGACGAAAGGAGGAGGACGAGGTTAGCTCCGCTGGGTTTTTCACAAGCACTTGTTCTTTTTGAAAGAACAGAGTGCTGAAAGCTCAAAAATAGTAACAATTTTAATCTCTGAAAAACTCATTACAATAAATGAGTGCGAAATAAGTGCAACACTAAATGCACTTTATATCTGCCGTCAACATTTCTAATCATTTCCACTAGCCGCACTGCCATTGACCATCCGGGGAAATGCCTCTCTTTCGCCGATGTCGACCAGCTAATCGACACAAGAGTTGTTCCTTTTTTTTCGAACGCTTACTTTTCCCGCTCCACATTCAATAACGTTTTCCAACGTCTTAGGGCCATCACTTCCCTTACCCTCCTTTGCAAAACCAATCATGTCTTATCCTCTTCCCTGACATCGACCTTGCCACCTTTTTGGCTATATGATGTCTGTAGCGTTGCAATGCACCGAATGCGCTTTGTTATTTTCACTCATCAGTGCAACCCGTTTAAACAATTCTCAACAAGTAATGAAGCGTGTAATATTTTTAAAATAGTGCCTTCGAATTTTAAGTGGCTCACGTTTCTTAACACGTTTATCTGACCGCTTAGTCAAAACAGACAAAAGGCGCACTAATAAAAGCAACATCCGAGGACACTGTCGGCCCGCCTTTAAGTACCTTTAACCATTCGGAGCCCATCAGTTAATCTGGCTTTGTCGCCTGTATAGGTGTTAGGCATTACTGTTTGCATAAGCTCTGTTCGAAGTGCAGTGTCTAATCGGTTTTACAGTACGTGAAAAAGTGTGGAAAAATACCCGAATTTCCGAGCACGACGACTTTTGCCTTCGACATAGGAATAGACAGTGAAACTTCATCGGCGTGTTCGCGGACTGCTGCTTTCACCCTTTCAGAAGCATACAGAGATTTCCATGAGTGTTCCATAGTTGCACCCAGCAACGCCTGAAATCGTGAAATGCGAAAATTAAAGATGATATTCCTGCATCAGAATTTTCATTCCAATTGCGAAGAGAATCGTATAACGCGATTATAGCTAGCACTATACTGAACAAAAAAGTGCAAGACGACAACACCAGAATGGGCACTGTCACTCTGCAGGTAGAGTGAGGCACGTGACGATGGAAGGTTCGTAGGGATCATGTGCTGGTTACTGTTTTACTGAAGGAGCAAAGCGGTAGGCTGTCCTTCGAAAAATTTTTCAGGGGAAGCAAAATCCGTAATCGCCTACATGAAAGACGGCGTCAGATGGTGTAAGCGGAGTCAAAAGCTAAAAAAAACTCTCGCGTTTGTAACCACGGCTCCCTTTCACTTGCAACAAAGAAAAGAAAGTTCGAGTAAGTTGAGGTTGCAATGCACGGAAAGTATAACGGAACTCGATTCGAATTATGACATGTGTAAAGCCTAAGCCTAAGTAACAAATTCACTTACAAGCGGCTATGTAGGAGCAACCTCCAAATAAGGCCCTGTGCTACAGTACAGCACTGCAAAACAAAAGTAAACAGCTGCGGAAGTATTACAGCGAAGTTCAGTGCTCGGCATTGTTTATAACTCAACATTTAAGACATTTAGGACTATTTAGAACTTTTATGGGAGATGAATGTTAGTTACTGTCCTTAAGACTAGCAACAAAACAAACAAATGTGTTACTGCAACAATGGGATGGAACAACTGTTTTCAAAGAATCTGACAAGTATTCAAAGATCGTACTCTCACAAAAATGCGACAAACACTCTTTGGGCATTGCAAAACACCTCACGCGTAAAAATAAGTGAATAATGGTAACTGTTAGCAAAAGACAAACTACGGCCGTAGCAAAATCGGAAACACAAGACACACGCCTTACGCATAAGCTCATGAGGACACTCTCCAAGAACCACATACAGCTATTCATCAACGATGAATTTATAGACTCAAACATTCAAAAGTGGCTACAAACATGTCATGCTATCCATAAAACTCACTTTTGAGACTCGAGAAAAAAGATTATCAACTGATCATATAAAATTATAAAAAGGATTAGAAAAAGCCGACGAAAAGAATGTAATTTGTGCAGACCTGGAATACAGAAGATCCGGATGTTTTGTTCGAAATATCATGATCCATGTCAAAAATTTGTTAGCACGATTCTCTCATATACCAATTTCACCACGTCATCACGAAAGTACGACGTTGAACTGAAAAGGGGAAAGTTTCACCACTGTTAAAATTTCACCACAAGTCCACTGTTGTAATTTCTCATAGAATAAATAATTCTGGCCACAAATATATTGATGAAACGAGCCCCTGCGCCCAGTATTCCTGAATTCCTCACCTTCATTGACAAAACAAAGAATCTGATGCACTTCAACCAATATGCAGTTACTGCCTTTATGAGAAAACAAAAGAAACTCGTTTCTTAAACTCGAAATGAAATGCATCCTAAACAATAAAACCCCACACATCACGATTGCAGTATAACTAGTCGATATTTTTGCACTGGTGGCTAATCTCATTCAATCACTAATGCCGAACACCTCGTTTCCTCAGGCCATAACCATACCCAAAATACAGACCACACTACTACAGCGATCATACAGTACTATATTCGAAACGCTTATCCGTAATCGAGGCGAAGCCGTTAATGCAGCGTTGAAATTTTATTTCGAGAAAGCACTGCTCCGCTTAACACTGTACCACTTACTTTACTTAATTTTTATATGACATATCAGTGACAATTAAAATAACACCATTCAATAAATAAGCATTAAAATCATGCGGCATTATTTATGAGCGATTCAAATGTGTCACACGATCGGCTAATAACACAGCACAACAATAAAAGACCGCAGACAAACAACAACGTTATCGTAATATCTCTTTTGGCGTGCCAAATAGAACGCAGATAGCAACGACATGTGAGCAGAGATACAAGACTTATGGCTGCAGAGTAATGCGGCCGTAAACGGAAAGGAAGCGGCGGTGTTGAAGGCAAACTACGAGGGGAACCTCAATGGAGAACAGTTTTTATGAATTCTATGAAGGCTGTTGTAGTCGCAGCGTTCGCACTTTCTCACGGGACGTGCTCGTGTTAACCGTCGCGCCTGAAATCCGCTTTGGCGCAACGTACGTTCCACCCCGACCTTTGCGCTTGGATAACATACAACGTAGCGAACACTACTCATTTCCTCGTCGATAAAGTCAAGCAACTACGCCGAACCTATCAGGGCAGATGAATCTTACCATCCTTAGACTAGCAACAAAACAAACAAATGTGTTATCGCAACATGGGATGGAGCAAGTGTTTTGGAATGCATCAAAGTATTTGGCAAGTATTCAAAGAACGTACTCCCACAAAAACGCGACATACACTTCTTCAGTATTGCGAAGAGTGTGGGGGAAGTCACGTGAGAAAACGTGTCTGGCTCCGCAGTGGGGATGACTGTCGCCGCGTGGATAGGTACACGGCGTAAGATGGGCATCAACCACAAATGGGCTCTCGACAGAGACGAGCCGGTGTTGTGACGGTGAGGGTCAGCCCTACGAAGGTTGTAATGACGGATTAGAGACGCGATAGTGCAATCAATCACCGTGCTTCATAACACCCCCTCACGCACACAAACCGTACAAAGGAACGCCGCCCAAAGCTCAATCACGGAGCCGTCTACTCGCCCACAGTGGAAATCCCTATTTGAGATATCCTTCTCCTTCCCCAGCAATTACTGTCCTTCCAGACGCATCTCCCTTTTCTTTAGTTTCTAAGTTTGTCATTTACGCTCTCAACGCGAAAGATTATATTCAGTAATGTATTATGGTTTGTTTACTAATGTTCTTAGCCAAACGCAACAAAAAACGGCCTTTCTAGACGAACCAAATAAAGGGATGTGACCCTTTTACTGCGAATGAAGAATACCTAATGATGATAAACTGAAATTCTTAGCAAAAGCGTTTCGCTAAACTTTTGTGGGACACTTTTTAACATAGAGATTTTTTGGATTATCGACGATGTTCACAATTTCCAACTTCACTAAAAGTCGCTTTTGTTGGCCGCTCAACTCATCGTTGATTACCGGCATCGAATAATAAATGTGCTCTACATGCTTTAGCAATCAATACATGCAAATCTTTCACGTGCATAAAAAAATTCATTTTGTAGATAACATTTCTACTTACGGATAAATCACCTGATATGATTTCGAGGATAACCAAGAAAGAATGTAAACAAAATGAAATATTCTCCCTTATTAAGCCCCATCCTCGAAATAACCTTTCAAACAATTCCTCCCCCATAAGAAAGCTACAAACTTTTAAGCTCTCCCTCCCCCCATTCAAAAGATGCAATGTTGGCTACAGACCCGTACATTAGGATAGGCTGGAAAAAACATCCCCCATGTCCCTGCCCCAGAGAAGCGTAAACTTCACAGTCCCAGAAGCTTTAGTGGAGGCAACGTGGCACATTACCCGTAGAGAGAAACGTACTATCCATAAAATCGTATTGTCATACGAACAAAAAAGAATTATTTCCGCAGTGGTTACGCTGTGCACTTCGGATCTCGATCGAAATGAAACTCACTTAACTCTCACGTTATTACTCGATTAACTATGTGGAAAAAACGCCCAGGAGCGAAAATCTTTATGGTGCGGCCATCGTCACATAGGTCGTGTCCAAACGACAACACATTTCCACAGGCACAACCCGAACTCCCGACCCAACCGTATTCCACATAAATACTCCAACCCAATTATTCCCGCAATTTGTGTCTCAAGCGGTAATTAATTTATTAGATGGGAATTTCGGCGTTAAAAAACTCCATTGAACGAATTGACTGTGGTATCAGATGAGAAAGATGTCGACAACCAAATGTTACATAAATGAGCCGACGTACCACCGCTGATATTTAGCCACTGCTTCATAAGCGTATTTCCACCTTGCTTAATAATGATGGAAACATATCATGATCACAGACGATTCTGTTAACCCCAGTTTCCGGACTGGTTAGACATCTCAACTTCGAACCATATCAATTCTTTTACCGCTTTTCTCGATTCTTCCCTCTTCTCTTGTTTCCTTTTTTCGGAATATTTTTTTGCGTTTTTCTTTCAAGTGAACTGCAACCTCAGCTCATATTCGAATCACTACCGATTACTCCCTGTGACCAAATAGAAGACGCAGGAATATGGGAATGGCAGGCTCACATGTGATGTGATACTCCACCTACACCGGTTTCTGATTCCTATAATGCAGAGGTGGAACCTGAACGACAAAGGGATGTAAGTAGATTTCTATGAGAATTATTATGGCAAATGCTAACGCAATATTCACCAATGGCACGTCAGCGGTAGTGGACTACTATTTTTATATATTACCGTGAGCTTACAGTGTGGAATCCAAACCGAATAAACCAGAGGCAAATTTTGCGCACCAAAATTTAACAACATAATTCAGTATGATTCACATGGACAAAACTGTCCCCTCAACATGGCACGGATTCCCAAAGAAGTTGCCACAGGAAGTTTTTGAATTCCTGATGATAAAAGATTATCCATGATTCGCGTTCCTCCCAAACATAACAGTAACTTCTCTGCCTGTTACCCTTATCATACTGTTCACTTTAAGACCCCAAAACACAATGATGGTGAGCATACATCTAGTGCGAAGTGCCTAAAGGCAGAAGGGCGATGTATATCGGAGAACTATTCATCTTATCGTTCTATTTTCGTCAGTATCTTTCCTCCAATCTCTTTGCAAGGAGATGAGATGCAACACACGGGAAATTCATTTATTATATGAGAACACTTTGGTCCTGTCGTCTCTTACTGTATACAGCATCTCGGACGCAGGTTTATTTCCAGTCGCCTAGTTTTTGATGATCATTGGAAACTTCTCCGACTCACTACTTTTCCACGGTTTACACAAAATGCAACCCCTTCGCCCCTACCCCACCCCCTCCCCCATCCTGTGCTAATTTGTACGATACCTACATACACCGCATTTCATCTGCGCTGACTAGCGAACAGAGGAGCGATGCGGCCAAGTTTACTCACTAAGGCAAACACTCCATTTTTTAATGATCCCATCGTTCAAATAAATTTACACACAAATCTAACGTTGGTTTTTCTGCGAACTAACTGATGAAGTATGTAATCCGACCAATTGAAAATGCTTGCAGATGTTATACCGAGTATAACATCCTCCGAAATCGATGAAATAGGGTGCGAGTGGTGAACCTAAATTGTAGATTGCAAAGGATGCAAAATAGCTCCCAAATTACATAAGTCTAGGTTCAGCAGCTCCTGAGCGGAACCTGCCAAACGGACCGCACACACAGACACGGACAGACACACACATACACACACAAACAAGAGAACACCCATGATATCATAACGCACTTTACAAGTTGCGAAATCGCGAAAGCGCATGTACAAGAGAGAGTTGCCGCCTGAGCTTTGTTCTTAATCGTCGAATATTCCAGCCCTCAATTCAGCATTCCATAAGCGAGCGCTTACAAGCGAACAACTACACTCATCAGTGGGCACGCTATTTTTGTATTACCCTGCGTTTATTACAGTATGAAACCCCACTGCCCCCGAGATTGTTTAATATTCGGCTTTTCGTAATACCAATTCGCATTCGGTAGAGCTTTGTCGGCATCACGTTTCTGAACGTGACATAACCTATTTGCAGCATATGCCCCAGAAACGGAAGCACAGCTCAGCTGATTAAGCGTAAACCTAGCTCTGCCTTTCCACAAAAAAATGAAAGGAGAAGGAAATTCATAGCTCCATAACTAAGCGAAACGAGTAATGGGACAAATGGAGACCAGATTTCTGGTAGCAGACATTGCAATGCAATGCAAGAAAACGAGGCGACAGTATGAATCAATTCTAAGCTCACATATATAATACGTCAGACTGGAATAACAATATCTAGGAATTAGAGCGGAATGAAAGAGACTGGCAGCAATCCTCCTATGGAACAGAGATCGCTCCAAGAACTACGGTGAAATATTAAAACAACTGCGAAAACAGTATCACCAAGGAAAATCTATATCAGTTCGTTTTTTTTTTTTTAATGACAGTGGCACTAGAATGCCATTTGCGCCGTTGCATAGACGCGACAGGGTATTTTATGTCTCACAAATGTACCTGCCAGGCTACCTTTCATCTGAACCACAATAGGATGGGTGAAGCACACGTTCCCCGTACAATAAAAAAAAAGACTTGTTTTAAAAAACACAAAGAAACAAAATCAACCGAGGAGTAAATAACTATGATACAAATGACCAGCCACGACCATAGGAGCTGCCATAGGAGCTGAGTCTTTACCGTCATAAGATAAGCACTAAAATGAATGGCTGGATACTTCCAACGATGACATTTGAAGTGTGAGACAAAGAAGAAAGATCTCTGCCTGCTGAAAGCGACGCAAAAATGGCCTTTGGTGGAACAAATCAAGGGAAACCTCCTCCACTATGAAGGACGAGCCCCATGGCCGAAACGACTTCACGAAACGTTCAAAGGTGAAACATTTCAAACACCATCCGTTTTCATCCACACAAATAAACTCCCTCATTTCAGTCATACGCTGCAAAAGACAAAGCGCCATTTTAAAAAACCCAAGATAAAAAAATCTAAAGCCACAAACGGGTTCGAAGAGAACACAATAACGCCACCACCGGTTCACCAAAAGGTTTGGCCAAAATAACGCCAAAAGGTTGTGAAGCAAGCAGAAGAGCACCCAATATTGCATGGCGATCACTCCCGATAACAACACAGCTATGGCCATCTTCAGTTTCACTCCATAAACGCTGCCAACTGAAGTAATAAAACAGCTGAACAGTTAATCGAAGTGCGATCAACTTGCTGCCGATAACGAGCTTCTGTTACGGTAGCTACCAACCAAATGTGGTACGATAATGAAAGCGGCAGTGGATGAACGACATCACAAACCATTCCCGAACTACTACTTGCGGAAAACAGTAAAACTAGGTACATGTTGCGTCGAAACCATTACGTGTTCGAAAGAAAATATGCATTTCTCAGGCGCTCTGGCAGAGTGGAACTTCCGCTGAAAGGATAGAGTTGTTTGTAGAAAAACGGTCGCATCTCGAACATCCAAAATCAAGCGCTGCAGAAATCCTCACCTTTACTCTTATAGTTATCGATCTGTAAGGCCCAAAAAAAGCGTTTGCCTTCACGCATCAACCTTCACATACAAATAACTGTAGCAACAAAATTCTACTTTATAGTTTACTGTGATTAGCACAAGAAGTGTGAGACCTACCTCTCATCGCCTACAAATCTTAGGTTTCATGGAGCTAAAAAAGGAGTACTAAACCTTGGATTCGAGCGAATTACAACAAACACTGAAGTGAAATTCAGTGCACCTAAATAGCTCCGCTCATTCGCATTCCTTATGGGATCTCCAACAACTGAACGTTAAATCCTCCCACTCCCCAATCTTCTCTTTCGCCAAAAAATACGATTCCCTCACAGTGAATAACTTCCTAACACCACTCATCAAACGATATTCGTTCTTTCCTCATCCTTTACATAACAGGATATGTGCAAAACGGCAATGCATATGGAGTCGTACAGTTCTGAATTCGACAACTGAAACGTTTCTAATAAAACAGATTCTGCAAAGTGCAGACAACTGCGCAAACCCAGATTTCACGACTATTCCGAACTGGTCGCGATATTTTCCTTCCTCTCAGCATCCTGTCGTTCGCATAGGAGCCTTGAAACCAATGCGCACCCCTCCCCTCCCCTCACCACGCCAGGTAAAGCATCCATAGTCGTCTGAGGTTCAAAACGTTTTATTTTGCCGTTTTGAAAAATATCGTAAGAAGTCCCATAGGAATATCGAATTTACAACAGAAACTATAAGACTTAGTGGATTACTAGGAATAATGAAGCTGATCAAGAAAAACATACGTATAGCCAACCAGATGAGATAAGCCAATGTTATCTTGTGAAGTGCGTCCTAATATTCCCGATAATATTCTACGAGTAAAACAAATATTAGAACCAGCAAATTTATGCGTCATCATTCCATGCCTGACAGTTGTATTGTGCTAAGCGGGAAAAGGCACACGACACGTAGAGCAGCGATCTGGCAGGTATTCAAAATAATGCCGAAATATGATAAACAAAAAGCAAAAAGACGCTAAAATGAAGCCTCATTTATTGTTTTATTAGTCGTGAGAGGCTTATGATATATCTGTATAATTCTCCTGTGTCCATGAATTTTTCCCAAAAACGAGAAATAACTGAAAAGTATTTCCGGCATGAAAAGGGTAAGACAAACGACGAGCAAAGCAATAGGATTAATTTCGGAATATGCAGATACTATTCGCACGAGAATCCTTTATTGCAAAAAAAAAAGAACAGCTAAGAAGAAAGAGCATGAATGCATTTTGTTCGTCTTCAAATGAAACTGATCAAGTGGGATCACTAGTGACGCTACGTTCAGACTATTGGAAAAATTCTACAAAGCGAAAATATTCTAACGCATTCATAAATAGCATGCAAGTTTTTACTCATACAATCTGCCCAAAAATTTGCGAGGGAACGAGCATCTTGTTCGATTTGCGATGTGCTCTTTTCTCTACGACATTCCTCTATCGTTTATGCAATATTCAGACATCTCTATGGACTAGGATCCAGGTTTCATGCCGTAGAGAAATGTCTTGCAAATTACGAACACCCTCACATGTATTTTGAGACGAGTCCAATCATTTGAAGAACGAAGCATGGGGGGTCATTCCCCACCCCCCACCCCCCTCCCCCCCTAAA
>JPKZ01001848.1:158618-184094 GCA_000803305.1 Toxocara canis
ATGAATTTTTACAACCACATATAAAACCGTTGCCTGCTGTGACGCACGAATCTTTTTAATCCACACTACTGGCACCTGATACGGCAAGATTCAGAGGGATAGGTGAAAGAATAGCAAGAAGAAGGTGCTTCAAAGTGCGCTAACTCTAACGGTCCTTCTAGGCTTAAGATAGGTCGAAGATATTAGCAAAAGTTCACGAAATTGCCTTGACAGGCACTTTGAACGCTGGCATTCAGTTTGCATCGTTCGTTCATAAAATGCTATTTCCACTGCAATAACGTCCCATTATATTAATTTGAACGACAACTTTAAAAAAAATCTAAGGTTAGCCCACTCAGCCCACTGCAGCAAAGAATCATATAAAGGCACCCACGGACACAGTTACGTGCGAAAAGATCAGCCGACGGCGACGCTGCGCACTTGTTTAAACAAATGCTTCGAGCGTATGTTAACGACGTTCCTATATTATAGCAAGGGAGAGGGCTAACGTCGAGTTGAAGAAGCGAAGTTCCAAAACTTTAAGGAACTTGTGCTCAACAGATGAAGTGGAAAAGTGAGTGTTGTGAAGGGAATGTGAGATAGCATAGCTGGGGAGGTGTGACAGCTCCGTACCGATTAGTCAACCGGCTCTAACTGCTTGCGTTTCTCGAGAGCACTGAGTGCCACCTATTGGGCAAACAAAAGCTGCGCGTTTCGTTGAACAAAAAAATCCCAAGTGCATCAAAGTATTTTCTCTCTCGTTGTTTCTGTCGTTCGTCCTTCTCCTCTTCTCTGTCTGCTACAACTCACCCCCTCCCCTCTCCCACCAACCCCGATGTCTATATAACCTGCTTAAATGGGACAACACTGAGCTGGTCTTACTTGCAGGCAGCAAAAGAACGCAGGCTCATACATGTCATCTAAACTGGTCGGCTGTAAATAAAATCTCGGGATATCGCAAACGATAAAAATTCATATTTTATTCTACTCAACCGGTCGCACAAACCCTGTCAATAATTGCTTCTTCTGCCAGGCGACCGATCGAATATATAGCCCAAGCTCTCCTTAATTTTTTAAATTCTGTTCGGTCGGAATTGCAAATTTTTTAAAGCCTTTAAGGAAGTGCAACTCACCACGGGGCCCAACGGCTGGTTTCAAATTTGAAATGAGGTGTTCTTGGGTGCCCATTTAAACTCAGATTTCATGGCTCTATAACTTCAGTGGAACCAACGAACTGATAGACGGGCACTTAAAGACATACATATGCACATATCCAACGTCTCCATTAAACACTTTGCAAATTGCAAATTTGTTGAAGTACGAAATAGTAAAAAGGAAATATTCGGTATTTTCTGTTTTGAAAACTTTCAGAAATTCAAGCGGCACCAGTCAGGTTACTCCATCAGACAATTCGAAAAAATAACAGAAATTTTGGTCGCTTCTCGCGATGTGACTAGCATAGTTTTTTATGATCGAGGGTGCAACGTTGCGATTTATGAGACAGTCATCACGCAGAGCAATTAGAAGCACTGAAATCACCGATGTGTTTCGATGTAACTTTTCGATATCGCGCCAAAACTTTTAAGCAATTATATCTGGAGGCTATTGTCAAACAGAGGAATGAGTTTGATGATTCTTTCTCGTTTCCACAGGCTAGTCCAGCGAATCTTGGAAATTAATTCTAGCTTATTGAGCCGAAAAGTGATTTCTTATATTTTTAAATCGTCATCACTGCTTAAAAGCTATAAAAGAAACGGCTATAAGCAAAGCGCAATTTAGCATTAGCTGCAAATGGGGAAATCGATCGACACTTGCCAACAGTGTGTTCCGTTCTCTTGAGGGCACACTGATGACAGGTGAAACAGCAAACAAAGTGCTGCCGAGTTGCGGTGTTTCGATGACAGAAAATGAATATTTGATACCGCTGTGTTCTCACTCGCAATGCTGCCGAATGCTTCAATCCAACGAACTGCGTAACGGCATTTCATCTTCAGAATGTTCTAATTTACACACGTAATCTACTTAGATGAATTTCACAGCTTTCGCAACGCAAACGTAAACTCACTCCGATAGCGTATCGGGGGACTGAACGAGGCAGGTGATGTCCAGCGAGTGGAATGGCGCATCACTGAAGGTGGGCGCTAGATCGAAGACGTTGCTGCACTGGCGTCCATTCACGGCTCTGTGGGCAGCAAATCACTCGAGTGCAACTACCAATAATATCAAAAGTTATAAACATTTCTGAAATGATTTCTGGTTTATCCGATGCCAAAGCACCGCGAATCATCCGTGATACAGAACCGTTTCATATACGGCACGAAGAAAGTGGCGGCTTTTTCTTCTGATTTCTGCAAAAGACCAATAAAAGTCCAACACTGCCGAACATAAGTCGCTTTCTTTTTTAACTTGTAAAACTATTCTCAGTGAAGACAAACTGCTCACAACAGGGACCCAGTTTAGATTACTCTAAAAAGATTTGCGAATACTTTGGAGAACGAACCGTGAAGTACGCTACATCGCTCCCAACATTTCTGGCATCCTGCGATCTTTTCCTGTAGCCTCGTCATCAATAAGATCATTGTGAACGTTTGTTAGGTCGGTGGTCTTTGGAGATTCTCTTAAGTAGCAAGCTCTCAAGCAGGCATGCTTCTTGACAAGCGTCCTGTTTACCGATAAAACACAAATCATTTTTCTTACTGAATCAATTTTGAAAATGATGACATCAATGACATCACCTTGCTTTTTTAAAGTTCAGTTGTAAGCTGCATATATACCCTTCAAATGTTGCTCGCTAATCGCTAAAGAACTATGAGGTGACATCAACGAGTCGATATTCTCATTGGAGTCGATATTCTCTGTGTGTTTTGCAACTTCAGTGATTTAGACTATCATTGTCGGTGAATTATTTTTTAAACGACTACAAAATAGGCAAATTGATTACTCGGAGCAAAAGTAGTACTCATGCGATATTTAATTTGAGCTCGTGACCATGGTTTTCGCTGTAATCATGCATCTATGCTCGTTGATTTCTAAATATCGAATGTCCTCACCCTTCTTATGGACAGCTTTCTTGTCATATTTACCTTGAGTCTTGTACTTTCACTCCACAGGCCATGTGCTGTCTTTACAAGAGCGAAAGAGAAAACACATCGTTTCCAGTCGAGAAAACAAATGCACCTTTGAAGTTTTGGAACATTCAGTCACAAATCACATCTGCGAATCACGATAGACAAACATCAATACAATATTCTAAGTCCGGACCATTGCATATTTGCTCATTCTGCGGCTTAATTAATTGGTTCATGCGTGTTTTTACCCACATACTGTACTCAATGATAGCCTCATCCCGTTCCCTTCTTCCCCTCTTACTTTAGCGCTTTCCGTTCCGCTGCGATGGCGACGTTTATTGGATTGATTTTCATCACGATCGTGATGAACACTTTCCGTATCAATTCACTATATATTTGTTTGCCATATAAACATCCTAACAACAGAATGTTGAAATTTATGTTGAGATCCATCCATAATTTTTCATACACACAATCGATCGCAGTGTTAGACGGAGAGTTTTTCCAGTTTTGTCTTTTTGTATCGTATGGTAGTTGTTCCACTTGTAACCTATAATACCCCTCAGCGTGCAATATCATTTCAAATGAAACGATGTTGCAAACTGAACGGTTTTACAAGCAATAATTATCAAACGAAGCACTTAAGCTGTTATGCCTTCAAAGCCAAACTTTTTAAAATATCTTCACGTTCCCGATAAGAATGTGGTGCTAGATGATACACCACAGTATTCCCTCGAATAAGGCCCCTCAGAGGTTTTGGCGTTTAAAACTTTCTCGATGGGTTTTTGTATTTCGGTTTCAACATTTCTGTCAAATTTTTTGCCATCCATCTCTTCCCCGCTCCTCCATTTCTACCCACCTTGCGTGCGGGTTATGCACAAATGTAAAAACTGTCGCGGACTGCGGGTTTTGGGTTCGACTCCATACTTTGAACAGGTAAGGGAGAATTGCCGTGCATGAGATGAATCACTTCACCTGAGGTAGGGATGAATCCAAGAGAACAGCATTTTACGACCTTTATCAAGTTGTTTTTTTTTTCCAGCACGGTATCGTGCAGTGTTCTGAGGGATGATCAACGTCGTAAGGAAAGTTATCGTTACGTATGTCGAAAGAAGGCAATATTCGAGAGGGGAAATTGAGTGGCGGACCTTATTAAAGGTCAAATGATAGTTTTCAATTTGGTGCGCGCAAAGTAGTTTTCATTGGATAAAAAATCGATAGAAATCCTTATTCATTTTCTTCAGTGGCTGTAAACTATTTTTAGCAACTGCTTTCGTTTCCCTATGTGAGGTGCATCGCCCGGAATCCTTGCGACATGTTTTTGAGACAAATGCTCTAGATATCGCTGACGTGCAGTTTTGCATAGATCATTTTCTTTTCAGCTTAATATCAAATCGTAATGGAGGGTAACGAAGACATTGCTCACTATTTGATGAACTATACAAATCATGCAGAACACGAAAAACCAACCGCTTTACAGAGTGAGTGTAGAAAGGTTTCCGTGTTCTATTTCTTATGCATAAAACATTTTTTTTTTTGATTAAAGAACTTTCTTAACGAATTACGCACTGCTAAAGTTTCTCTAAATTCATTCATTTCTTTCAATTTTGCCATCCTGTAAAGCTCATCAGACCGTTACCCAAATTTGCAGTGGTCTGTGGTTCAAAAAACATCCGATTAAACATCGTTCACAGATAACTGATGAGTTTGCAGCATGGGGTGTTGGCTTTGCGGTTGTGACAGTGTCAGCTTTCGCAGCACCACTTGGAATTATGTTCGTACCCTTGCTAAGCAACAGTCTTTATGAGAGAGCAATGTCGCTGCTGGTTGCCTTGGGCATTGGAGCGCTTTCTGGCTCGATAATGTTTATTATGCTTCCTCAGGTGAACCCCTTCTACTAATCGATTGTGCAAAACTTACGGCAGTACTAACTCTTTTTTTTTTATTCGCTGTCAGCCGGAAGTTGTAATTGAGATGCACATATTTTTACATTTAGTCATTTACGGCTGCTCATTCGGCAACGCTGCTGTCAGATTGGCCATAAATAATCTAGAAGTATTTCACAGTGCCAAGGCAACACTGTGGAAGCCAGCAGGACTCAAAATCTTGCGATTAACCGTAAACCAACGACCTAGATGATCACCACTACTCGCACAACAGTATCATGTTTAAGCTATTCTCAACGTGGAATAAATTAGTGATGAACAACTCAAAACTTCTTGCAGGCACTTGAAGTCACCGATTACTCAAGCTCAGAGCATCTAACGAAATCCTTAATTGTATTGGGCTCTCTTTATGGATTTTTTGCTGTCGACAGACTAATTCAGTTCGTTATGGAGGCTAAAAGGGTTATAATTTTATCTTTCTCTCTTAACGAAAAAATTAGCGCTGTTTGTCACGAACGATCAGGTCGATGCATATGGTTTTTCCTGATCTAGATTCCTGATTCCTGATATTCCTGATGTACTCGATGACGTGTAATGTGGGCGCAGTGGATTACTAGTTAGAATATCAGAATATCTTCCATGGAGATAGAAAATTCGAGGCACTTATCGTGGCTGCACTTTTGATATTTGACTATGCATTTGTCGGAATAATGTTTTCTCCGAGCTTATGTAAGAAGAGTGAACCAAAGACAAAAGCTTTTGCATCTCTGGACTCACCCGAAAGAAAACCTTTACTGCCGTTACTATCTTTGATCGTTGAAATGCTACCCCTATAGCACGGTGCACCACCAACTTTGATGTTGCGGTGAAAGCCCGTGAAACCGAATCTTAACGACTGGATAACCAGATTTTCCCGAACTCTGAATGAAATAGTTGGTGTATTTGTTCAAAAGGAGGAGAAGTTTGTATTCAAAAAGTAGAAGTCTTGTACTGCAGTAGCTCTATTATTTGTTACAGCGATATAGATCGCGACATGTTGGACGTGATGAAGGAGTGACCTCTAACGGTGGTTCTTCATCGTGCTCCGCTAGCAAACTTTGCAGTAATGAGGCTGCAGAAGTGGACGATGTGATATCTAAAGAAATCGAACAGATTCAAGTGTGTTATACTTCTTTTGATCCAGTAACAACTTCTAGATGTTAAGCATATCCGTTCATCTGTAAGGACAACCTCTAATAGGATGTTATATAAAAAACTGTCCTTACAGACACTACGTCCATATGTACGTATTTGTGTGAGAGATGCCCCTACTTTATCTTCTGAGCTGTCCTAATGAATGGAAATCATCGGATTTGCCTTGACCGGACAAATGCTTATTCTATGCGAATCTGGAATCCATTGGGCGATTTTTCTTAAATATTCTAATTCTATCGCTACTCCACAATATTTGGTTGGCAATCCTAACAACTTTCTAAATCCACTTCGCAATCCACTCCACGTGGAACCAAATGGGATCAAGCGGTCCATAAGCAGGGCGTATTTTTTCCTACCGTTCCAGTGTTGCGGTACATTAGGAGCATATCAAAGAGAATTGCTGATGCTTTCGCTTACAGTACGCTGCAGTTGATAATTTTCAGGCTGATATTGAAATATCATCAGTAAACAGCGCAATCACGAGGACGGTAAGTTAATCGACGTATATTTCCCTCATCGATCATCCTATTACCCATCTCTTCCCCTTGCGCCACTGAAAGAGGAGGGAGCAACAGGTTGTAGCACTCTTTCGTGGTCAGCATCAAGTCTGTTGGCTCACTCATGTGTCAGAAATACTGAGATTCGTTTCTATATTGGCTTATGCACCGCTTTAGTATTATCTTTTTGTCTTATGTATTGACTTACGTCGTCATAAAAGCGTTTCCTTTCCTAAACATACATTTAGCAAAGTTCATTAATAAAAGCAAATTGAAGCAAAAAAATTTCCCCGATGACATCTCCATACAAACGGCATATGAAAACAAACAAAAAGGAGTGAACGCTAACGAACAAACGATTGAACGAGATGTGCTTCTCATTAAAAGAACAATTTATTTTCAGTAATTTCTCTTATTCTCCGTCTAAAAGTTCTAAACATTTGAATCCGGTCATAGTTACAGATTGAATGTGTACGTTGCTCAACCCTAGGGAAATCTTTTATTGTGTGACCATAGCGTATTGATTTTTGATGGAAAATGTTGTGAGTGAAAGTTGTAATATGCATCACTTGATTTGCAGTTTTCGTGTAGACGTCGTACACCATTTATAAGTACGGCTGAGGGATGTAATACACAAACGAAATCACCTTCAAACACTCTTCAAGTACCGGCTATTGCAACCATTTACTCGCCAGGATCAACAATGCCAGCAGATGTTGCGACTGAGGTAAGCCATTTTTCAAACTAGAATCTATAAAGCGCAGGAACCATTAACTGCAATCTGTTGACAGTAACAGCATCGGCAGAAAAAAAGCTGCTGTACGATTTTCATTGGCGTTTGCAAGGTGGCAGTTGTTGAACGAATTGAAGTGTATGGGGTAATCAATGTTTACGCCACTCATTTCACATATAACGATTGTGCTAAGCACTGAAACGTTATAAAAGACTCGCTCTGGCTTTTTTGTTTCACTTCTTCAGCTGAACCACTTCAACGATCGCTAGAGAAAAAGGAAATATCAATGAAAGGATAACCTTCCTTCGTTGAAGGAGGAATGCGGTAAACGAGTGAGTGTATCGGTGGCAGTTGTTGAACAAATTGAAGTTCCAAGAGATAAGTTGAAAGTTGCGAGTGTTGCCTACATGATCATACTTGGATCATCAGCAAATAATTTGATCGACGGTATGAGCAATGGAGTCGCATTCGCCGATTCGTTGGTGCGCGGGTTGTCGATCGGTATCGCTTGCATCGCGCAACAGTTCCCACAGGAGATCGGTTTGCTTTTTGTACCAATAATGGTGAACGGCATGATAAAAGTGCTTTTTAATTGCGCGTATGAAAAATGCTCAAAATTACTCAGCAGCAATTGATAAAGAAATCATGCTTGTTTGTTTCGAATAGAAACTTAATATACCGACTGCATCACTCCACACACACATGCACACACACGCATACACACGCACACACCCACCGCACACATACACCGCATATGCGCACACACGCACACACCCGCCGCACACACACACACGTACACGCATACAAACACGCACACACGCACGCACACGCACACGCACACACATACACGCACACGCACACGCGCACACATACACGCACACGCACACGCGCACACGCACACGCACACGCACGCGTACACGCACAAATCAAACTGGCAGCGTTGCGCGAGCGCAGTCAGTTGCAAAGTGACGCAAAAATTTGCAGTCTTCTTTGTGGAGTGATGATGCTTCTTTGCGCACTTTTTACGTAATTCGTTTCTTTATATTACTATACAGTGTAACAAAGTGACTTCTTACTGTAACGTGAGTGCTTTAAGGCACACTTGCAATACTGATCAAATCAGGTTTGGGTTTAAAAAGAACGCTTCTCTTGGACTTGATTCCGGCTGCGTTGAGCTACACTGGATTCACTATTGGAGCGTTTCTCGATAATTTGAGCGAAGGCGCCGATAATTATGTTTTTTCGATATCATCCGGAATGTATTTATATGTCTTCCTCGGCACTTTAGTAAGTTTTCATCAAAGCGTTTCTGCGTTTATTCTTTTTTTTTCCTACGCATGCAAAATTAGAGCTATATAATTAAAGTTAGCACGGATGGTGCAATATAAATGGTTCACGTTAGGCATGTAGATGGAACGTGGTATTTCGATGAGAGCAGTGCTGTCCGCTGCTAATCATCCTCTCTCGTTAGCAGTACCCTCTTACGTAATCCCTTCCCACCCATCTCCGTCCCCGATGCAAGTGGTACGGGCGAAAGGCCCTACATTGTATCCGCTTGTTATATCGGGAATACGTCATCAATTACATTATCGAGGAATATGCGGGGCGAAAGCCACAAAAGCCACATATGCCGTCACATTTGTACTGTGGATGCTTATTGAAGTAAAAAGTTAGTGCAAAAATTAAGTGCACATTGCTGCTGCACAATCTTTTCATTACAGTAGTACTTATTGGACGAGTGTTATGTCGGAAACATTTAGAAATTTCAAAACTGATTATTAGAGATTTAGCTAGTGATTATTAGAAAAAATCCATAATCTCATAATCAGCAGCTAAATATGAATCTGCTGAGAACTGATACCTAGATTCGTTTAACCTCCTGGATTGCTCAGCCTTTCTAGGCAATGATTGAAACGTGTTTTGAAAATTTGTGGACCACAGCCCTCATCCCTACATTGTGGCTAGATCCTTAGCCTCGTGCCTTCTGGATAGGCTCTATATACCTACTGTCGGCCACAACACCCATCATTACTCTCTTCGTCTTCCTCTCTAATGCAAATAAGAGATATAAAGGTCATTGCACATGTTTTAGCAAAAAATAGACCATGCATGATATCTATCGATCACGATTTATGATGAACCTGCGAAGCTCAATTTTTCAGATTCCGGAAGTGAGAGATTCTACAAACGAATTAATAAAGACGAACTTGAAAGAGAGCATTGTGGCGACGTTATTACAATTCGTAGGCATTTCAGTCGGTGTGACTTCGATGTATTTTATGGCCTCATATAGCAATAAAATTCATCTTTAATCCCTAGCAAATCGAATACGTAAGACCATCGTCCAAATGCTTATGCACACGGCGCGCCTTATGCACGACGCATACGCAAATAAGCCTTGAAATAAGACGTGCCTTTTGTGCGAAAGCACGCAGTACTCGCCTTCCATTTTCCATTTGCTATATTCTTAGCCCCATTCTAAACGAAGTACGCCCAAAAGTTTAACGAAGAAGTGGAGGGTTCACAGTTCCGTACAGCTTTTTGCTAAGGTAATTTTCGCAAGTTAAAAAAAACTTTTGAAAGTTTTCAAGAAAAAAATTGACTTCAGTCGAGTGGAGAATTGTGCGATTGGTCTGAAACATTCTACTTCGAATCACAGTTCATTTTCGCTTTTTTTCGAAACCTCAATTTTGCAGTAACCACAATCGTTCTCAATGGGTCGCTAAAGACTATTCCTCGCCTATTGTTCCGTTCAGAAATCCTCTGTAAATACGTTAGTGCAGAAGCATAACAATGGTGTACGAAATGTACCAGAGTGAAAACGATGCCCCGGCGATTTCGATGGAGTATCTTTTTCATTATATGGTGCTGCCATACTTTGAGCTTGAACTGTCGATGTCAAGAAATATGTGAATAAGTCGAACGTTTTAATGGTGTATTTGCACACAACAAGATTGAAAGCTGAAAAGGTTCGTCTACTGACATCTGAGTTAATGCTTTCAGTTATGTATCATTGTAGCGCCTTCCACCTCTAAAAGAGAGTCATTTATTGTGCGCGTGATCTACATATGGAGAGGAAATCCGTACCTTGAACAGATACTATGATAAAGGATTGCGTTAGTGACGATTATAGAGGTACAGACTTGGTGTTAAAAACAAAAGGAATGAGCCAAACAGTGTCTCTTGTCGTTCAACGTGAGATGAATGGCATGCCTTCAATGGCAAATGACACTAACAAAATAGTGGTATTTTGTTATGACTAAAACACTGGAAGGTGATAATGAAGAGTCAGGGTAATGAGAGTTCCGAAACCTTTGGTTGATACTAATATCACATGTATGTTGGTCGCACAAAGAGAACATTTTTGCTTACGTGGCTGCTTACATGGCTTTTATAACTTCATTGCCAATATTTACGGTCGAACGCAATGGAATCGTCAAATAAATGTTGGGGGTGGAGGGCCTTATCAATAACGCTTCGCTCACCGCTCGGTGCAAAGCACTTGTCATCAGAAAAGCTGTTCCGTTCTTTCGGCTAGGGATTCTGTTTCTTAATCCAAGATCTACTGACGGTTTGCAACTTGAGTGAGTTGGTGTCTGAATATGTTTTATATTCTGCCAGTTAGAGGCATAGTTCAGAAGTCGGCTAATGTTCTTGAACCAGTCAGAATCTAAAACACTCTTTTTTTTCGGAATTTGAGTCAGAACGAATCAACCGCTGCTATGGAAAGTTTTCGAATGTTTACCCTTCATTGTTCCCTCCTCAAGACCTAGTGACGTCATAATCTTCCTCCAGCTTATGATTCTTTGGATTGATCAACTGCTGTAGTCATTAGCAAAAGAGTCAATCGAGGGATAATTTTTGCTATTTTAAGACACAATATAAAAGTTATCCTTTCTGCATCCGGTGTTACCATATGACCAACCCGTTTTATAAGCAACGTCCACTGATCGCGATCGAATAAAGAAAAATGACCATTTCGTTTACAAAACAGATCTTTGTAGATTATGTGCTTTTGGTATCTGAATATGGCGAAGAGCTCATAGAGGAAAGCACTAGATTTTTACCTTCTAACAACTGCAATTTTTCAATTGTGTCTTCTCTTCAGCCGCTCATTCTTTATTTCAGACAATCCTACCACTCGAAAAGCAAACTTATTTTAACCAGAGGTTCGTTGCGCTTTTCTCCTAATAACCATAAAAGACTGCTACCAGCAATGTCCGCTAACAGCGAACTTTTTTGATTGAGTTAAAAGTATGCTGCGTTTTTCTTCACTGATTTCTTGCCCTCAAAGCTGTGAATAGAACTTTGACGTCGTCTCTTTTAGATAGCTGCGCAGATCGTCCCAATGGATGCATACAACTATTCTGTTTGGAATGGCCACGCAGAAAAACCGAAAGCATGGGAGAGTAAGTTTGTCGGTGGCTGTCATTCTTATATAAATAGTTGTGATGAAGAAGGCTGCTTTATACATTAAAGTTTTCTCGGAAGGGACGGTCACGAAGACCAAACGACCAACTAGGAAATGTAAATGCTGAGTTGATCCCCAATTTTTCAGAGGGATCATAGGAAACTCTTCACGACAGTCCCGGTTGAAAATTTTGCGTTGTTGTCTTGCAGCATCGCAACTGGAGTTCGCAGCTACCATTTTAGTCCAATAAGTTTGTGAATCACCTCATTTTGTCCATTACCTGGGCCGAATTCAAAGTAAGCATTTTGTTGCAAGGGAGATTCGATGGTTTACTGGACCTCCTCGGATGAAACGCAGACATTGCTTCCCGTTCGAACAACGTTCTCTCGATCGTTACGAAAAACTGCCTTCCGTTGACATAGACTAGAAGGTGGCACCCAGCGGAGATTGCTGAAATAGCGTCCTCTTGAATAGATGATTCCACTAAAAATCGTGGATCTATGGCCCCGGGGGCTTTATTCGACGCAATATGGTACCTGCTTTTAATAAAGGTTTATCTTCACCTTCCCTCGCATAACGTTCATTTTAAATCAGTGTCGTAATTCAGCTTCATTATGTGATAGAAACGGGCATCTGCGAAGAGCAGCACTGTTTTGCGGCCGTATGGGTGCAATCTTGATTAAATACAACGGTCTGATAAACAGCTGACCAAGTCACTTGAGTACTTGTGATACTTTTCAGCTTGGGGTATCGGTCTACTCACTGTTACGCTGTCAGCCTTTTCTGCACCTCTCGGCATTCTGCTGGTTCCATTGTTCAGCAAACAAACCTATGATCGAGTGATGTCATTGCTGGTCGCGTTAGGTATCGGTGCACTTTCTGGCTCCATCATGTTTATTATGCTCCCTCAAGTGAGTGAATTCATAATGCATCGATTGACGTTCTCGTGGTTTTTCCCTGCTCATCGTACATCCAACCAATCATCCCTTATCCATGTCCGGTAAGAACTAGTGTTAGCGCACTCAGGATTCTGCAATGGGGGTTCAAAGTTAAACTCGATCGCCATCTGCGATCGCATAGAAGGGTTGCTAAACGCGAATCATTTATGCAAATCTTCGATCACTGATGGTTCAGTGAGGAGTGTGCAATTTTGGTGAAGAGGGTACGCAATTCTATCGTAAGCAAATAACTTCGTCATCGAATATGTTAGCATTTAGCTAGCATTTTACTCATAGTTTACGGCTTCTTGCATATTTTTTGATGCTATAATCGCTCACTAAAGCACTAGCAATGATCTTCAACGAACTTCTACTCCTCCTCTACCAAACGTCATTGCTTGCAAGTAAAGTGCAAGCACCCCAAAAAAGAATCGGCATCTTACTATATCAAAGTTTGTGGCCATTAATGCACTATACATTTCTGAAAGAGAGAACTGTGAGTTTCCATCACCAAATGAAGGTATTTCTTGATGAAAAGTTGGAAAATTACACTTGAAACAAAAGTATACCCAGGCAATGAATAACTTCCATGCTATAGATATGGAGCAGGCAAATTTTTTATAAAAAGGCATATAAATTTCAAAAAAAAAAAACTTTCTTATGAGGATAAGCTGAGTGGTACGATCCTTCATCCCTCTTCGGCCGTCAATGTTTTGTTAAAGACCAGAATTCATAATATTATGTTAATAGAGCAGGATCTGCAGGCGTTTCGCGTGGAAGAGTCGTTCAACGGCAACTATTTGCACAAATCTGCGATCACTTTGGGGGCATTGTATTTTTTCTTTCTTATTGATCGCATACTTAATTATGTTATAGAATGGCGACGAGTAAGTCTACGAAGTGTTTTTTCTATCATTTTTTGTACTATCGGTATAAGTTAACAATCGTTCCACGTAAAACTCGTACTGTATTTACTGAGGGTATACGTGATGAGCATTCTAGGGGTCATTGTATCTACTTGCTTGTGCAGGTGAAATGGAGAGCTAGCTGTTCGCACACATAACAGTGCTAAAAATATGTATTCCCATTAAGCCCGTTGTTTGTTGTTAAACTTCAGATAGCAGCAGCACAATGAAGTGTGGGTGGAATTTTTATCTGGTGTAGACGCTTCCATCCTCTACAACTGATTACGCTGATAAAGCATGTCATTACATGATAGCGTCAATAGTTAGGTGCAAAAAAAGCGACGCACATAGGTCCTAAACCAAAAGAACTGTTGCTGCAAACCAGCGAACAATTTGAGTTCAAAAAATATCGCACGCAGACGAGGCGATTGTGTCAGGAGATAACACCGGCTCCAAGTATGGTCCAGGATCCATATCAAAGCGCTTAATGATCATATTTGAGCTGCTACATTTTTATGTCCATTATTTTATAGGCGATTAAGAAATCGCCATCATTAAACTTTGCTTGTTACTAATCTAATTTTCCTAGTTTGTTTACGTTGTGATTTTAGCGCACAACATTTCGGTAATGTTCCGTTGTGCACGCATCGTCTGCATATTCTTCAAATCGCATCTCCCAACTGATGTTGGTAAAAAATTTCCGGGCATTGCAGAGAGCAACAGCTCGAACTATTCATAAATCGACATTGAAAATTCTAACAGGGCATAACAATGAACCGTGCGATTCGGTTTACCCATCAGCATTACCGACTATATGTAAGCCTTGCGAAGATGATATCAGTCTTGACCTATCGACAAGATCGGCAGTGATCGGGACTTACGATAGTACGGTGATCAACGAATTGGGATGCCTGAAGGCCAGTTTTAAGGTTTCTGAAACTCAACTTCAGATCGAGGTATCCGAGCCCCATTTTCGAAATATTTTTGAACATGCGTTCGCAAAATAAACTTAACGCAATAAGAATATTGCACATTAAAAAGCATTATGCACCTGGCACGCCAACATTTGAAGTGACGGTATACCAGCGGTGGAAGATCGTTCACAGAGGGATATCATGCAATGCTCTCACAAGTGGGCAGCCAATAGATTTTGCTTCGATTAGACGACTAGATGAAAATGACCCATAAGGTTGTTTACTAGATTTTTGTCAACATCGCTTCGTGAAATCAGTTTTCCACTACGGTGCATTTTCTCTGCCAAACATATTTCTTGTGCCATTCATTATTGCACTTTTCTTTGCTTCAGTTTCATTTTTTTTTGCAGAAAAACGAAACGATGGCAAAACAAGTTTGTCTCTTTGTAAACGCACCTTAATGCAATCCTGATTGACCGTAGCTTCTCAAATGGTGACATTCAATAACTTATGCCCTTGGGAAAGCTTGTCTGCGAGTTATCAGAAATGAAACCACGTGTGACGTCCTTCTGCCTCCTCTCTCCTGCCCAGCTATAGGACCGCCATTATTAATGACTGTTTAATACAAAGCAGTTATAGGTTTCTCAAAATATTTTTTCCTGAAAATAAGCGTAAGGCAAATGAGCGTGTAATACAATAACAGTGCCATATTTACAGGTCGATATGGAAGTATCGGAAATTAGCAACGCCCTCGTGCGACGGGTAAGCACGAGCATAACTTTCCTGTTCCAAGCATGTTAAAGTCGCTTAAATCGTTCGTGAAAATAAACGATTTAATTATTTCGAAATTTATTTGATAATCACGACCACATTTGATAAGCACACAAGACCTCAAACGTCGAAAAACAAACCGACAGTCGCGTTCGAAGTGTAAAACTGCAGTTTCATCCTTTAGCGACCTGAGCTTGCCATTCCAAACCCAGTAGTCTATAATTCGCTTATTTCTCCTTACTGTCGTAACATTCCGATGTCATCGTATCAGATGAGTGCCTGGTCTTAATTCCTTGCAAAGACGTTTCATTTTAAGTATGAAGGACGAATTTTGCAGCTTTCAAGTAGACGTGCTATGCCAGTGATTCAGAAGATGCGAAGTCGCGCGACATCAGTGAGCAGCCACACTTCAACCACTACATCTGGCAGATCGTCTGTTCCCCGTGAATTGAAGGTGCCAATCATAGTTGGCTTTTGCACTCCCTAATTAGAACACGTTAATTGCTTTATGAATTTATACGCTACTAGAAGAGTGAATGAAAATAAATGCTCATTTACAGAATGCCTTACGTCATGAGCTTTCTGAAATTCGGGCGTAAGAGGCATGGACATCAAAACTGAAACTAAAATCCCCTCATAATTACGGAGGCTGGGGACGACGTCTGTCCTGAAAGGAAAGGAGGATGAAACCGACCTGCGAGCACCTTCTAGTGAGCATGAGCATCTTTCCACGATCCTAGGAAACTTGTTGAATTAAAGGTGTCAAAAGCAGTCGACGAGGAAACAGTGGACGTGTCGGTGGCAGTTGTAGATCAGATGGTTGTGGATCACGACAAGGTGGAGATCGCTACCGTCGCATACATGATAATCTTTGGCTCTGCGGCCAACAATTTCATTGATGGGATGAGTAATGGAGTCGCATTCGGAGATTCACTCGTCCGTGGTCTAAGCATCGGGCTAGCCTGCGTTGCGCAACAGTTTCCCCAAGAACTTGGTAGCAATTTAAAATAACAACCAAAACTAAACTAATCTACTCGCTCATTTATGAATCAGACCGATGCCTCGGAAAGAACTTTAACTTTCCGAAGTACACATATGCATATTCTGAAAGAATTTACCTCTAACATGTGAAAAGTCCCACTTTTCTATTCGGAGTTTATAGCCAAAGGAGAGAAGCTTATAGAGGGAAGGCTTTAATGTCTGATACCTTACATTTCTGCATTCTAAACGATCCAAGCTCCGAATGAAACAGTTGCTTTTCTGCGCTCGAAGAATAAGTAGTTTATCAGCCAGTGTTGTTGAATATTTCTGACACGATAGACCCTGACCAGCCGAAGCATTTCGGTCAATACTTTTAGTCGATCCAAACACCGAACGTACCATTGACCTTTTTTATTCGATTGCTATAAACACAATCGGGACAAATTAAGATGCCTGACTCGCTGTTAGGGCGCCTTGAAGAACAGGCACAATTGTTGGCGCAAACGCTTAAATATTTTCAAGATGGCACCGCGACAAAACAGCATCATTATCTTCTAGTGATAGCATCGCAGAATTCATTTTTTACTTTGCGAGGCAGTGTTCATTAAGTGGGACATAAAAAAAGCAAAACAATATCGAGGAATTCTTCTCAGGTTTACTGGCCATTCTGGTACAGTCTGGGCTCGGAATGCGTAGAGCGCTCCTGCTAAATCTTATACCAGGAGCACTCAGCTATGTCGGATTTACGATTGGCGCAAAATTGGACAACACATTGGAAAATGCTGATAATTATGTCTTCGCCATTTCAGCTGGGATGTATCTATATGTGTTTCTTGGAACTCTGGTTAGTTACAGTTGGTTACTTGAACTTCCATCTACAATACTTTCCTTCTTTTTGGCTCAAACTATATCTGCATAGAAATCTGTTATTGAGCCAGCAAGTGTTGAGCTAAATACTGATGTCGTAGTAAATCAAAAATGAACAACGCCACTTATGCACAACGAATAACCACTCGTATGAAGAATGCGCCATTTGCGTAAGCACTCACTGCTGGCCTTACATATCCGACTTCCCACGTTCCAGTGGAAATTTCGCAGATTGCACACAGGACTAACTCATACCACAGTGACTGGACTGTAGAGTAGGCGGCTGCAACAATCCGGCAGCGATCTTGCAGGGGAAGGGATCAGGACAAAAAAAACCGATGAAAATTTGGTTATTGGGGAACCATGAAGCATTTTTGCAGAGGATAGAGCCAACAGAAATGTCGGGGAGGAAAAAGTCGAGCTCCTCCTGATGGTCCAGACGTGAATAGCGCGGAAAAACGGGTCGCTACAAAACACGATTATGAACTATGAACCCTTATGATCTTAGCACAAAAAAATCGGTAAAAATCGATGAGAACGGATTTGAGTAAACTTGCACGAATACACTGCCTAGTAGCGCTATAACAGTTTATGGTCCGTTGTTAGCAATTTGTGTCCACATCCTTTTCCTTTAAAATTTCATCTTTCAGATCCCCGAGGCTCGCGAAAGCACAAATGCCCTCATCAAGACGAATCTCAGAAAAAGTTTGGTCGCAACTGCATTACAAGTAATGGGAATAACCATCGGGACGGTATTTATGTTTTTTATGGCAAAATATGGAAGCAAAATAAATGTGTGAACTGCTTTGCAGTATTGAACGACGGTCTCAACCGGTCTAAGTTACTGGTTTTCAGTTTTGTTTATTACCCCCTCCCCTTTCCTCTCCACCCCCCTTTCACTGCTATTTTTAAGAGCATCATGGTACTTTTACTTGATACGGGTGTTCTCAAGCACAGCTGAAAACCAGTCGGATTTACTTTGAATTTAGCCATAATGCTCGTCAGTTTCTTCGCATTTGACATGTTACGATCACTTACAATGGGTGCAGAGGATGATAATAAACTAGTACCTAGATCTGCTTTTTAATCAAATATTGCTTTGTTTTTTTTGACTTCTCAACCCTCAGTTACGAGTAACCACTGTAAAGTAGTAATCTATCTATACAAGCAGTCATAAACCACGGTTGCAATTATGAAGATTCGTAAAAAGTACGGAACGCATATTTACTTAGTGTACGCTGCAGAATCGTTTCTCCTTATAAATCGTTCTCCGATCCTTTTGCATTATTTCTAAGAAAATAATGTGCACATTATTTCCTTTGTACAACTGCGAATGTCTTCTTGTACAAAATATGCACAGTTGTTATAAGCAGTTCTACGACACTCACATTACTTTTTGTGTATTTTATAGACAAGCAGTGACCAGGTCAATGGTTTGATGGTGATATCAAAAAACACAATTGGAAGATCATCATGAAATCCGAGTCGGTTTCTGGGGATCCGTGTTTACGTACGGTTGGCTGCTCGACACGCAACAAGTGTCGCAGAAAAACTCAAGTTTGATTTTCATTCGCATAAAATGGTTTCAACAAGCTTTATTAATAGCCTAATTCCAGCTTCAGAAATCGCGCATAGCAACTGAGAAGGAAGCTCGATTCATTCAAAACATTCGAAAGATTGATCTGTAGGTATGAGTACGATCTTGACGAAAACAGCAACTTCAGGATAGTGGATATTGATTATGGATTGTATGCGTAAAGAAGTCCTTCACTATTTCGAATTGCTAGCTATTGCCCTTGCAATATTTTAATTAGCTCGATAAACGCAGTTTCCATTTTCTCATCCACCCTGATATTGCCGAAGAATAAGTCATAAATATATTGTGGTCGAAATTAGAAATGATTTGTCTCCAATATCTCTGACCGATAAACAGCAACGTTCGGTATGTCGAACAAAGCAGAACAGGAAGAAAAGGTTAGCTGAGATCACATGATCACTGGATGTTCATTCATCACAGAGCACATCAGAAAATGACTTCCGAACTTTATAAAATCATCTACACGCAACTGTCATATTTCTGATTCCAGCTAGTTTTTCATTACTACGGGAATTGCACTCGTCCAGCTATGCAGCTCACTGACCTAACCCGGGTCCCACTCCAAGTAGTCAATTTGCTCAAAAAAACCAACTTTTTTCAGTGCTTTGTGCACTCGCAACACTGTGCCACAATAATATTACATATGAATAACAAAAAACGATAACAGCCTCACGTTTGGATTTAGCACGGCGTTTAAAGTGGCAAAAATCCTGGAACTGTCAGCACCAACTCTTGAAGTCTCCTCGAATATCGCTCGTATGCAGAAATGTCGTACCTCATCCAAACGAAGGCTTGTATTATTCATTTCTATCTAATTCCACAAGTTCAGGCAAAGTTCGTGCTTGCATAATCATTGAACTGTTATTTAGATCACCTGAAATGCTCTCTTAACGCCTAAGTTTACTATTCGTCGATGGCTCCCTCGTGTCCGTTTGTTTTTGTGGAAAGAGACAGCCTTGGCCTTCCCGTTTTTACAAAATTAGACGAGTGAGAAAAAGTCCCGCAGCCCAAAAAATGATGCGAAATGCAAACTGATAAAGCGTGTAGAAGTTATCAGAAACTTCAATGCTTTATAAAATATTTTTGAAAAGATATCAGTGTTTTTGTTGGCATGCCTCCAATTCGATTTCATTCAGAATACGGCGCCACTATTCGCAAACACAAAACTCTTTATCTTCGCAGTGATGCCGTGAATTAAAACATTTTTTTGCCTAACAGCTGAGATAAATGCTGACCTGAATATATATTAAAGCAATAAGCTGGAACTTAGCTGAGCGTGATATGACGTTAGGAATGAGTACTCTCTCAACATGACTTTAATTAAAGGCCATTCTTCTTAAGGCTTCTTCCCTTTCCCTCTGTCCGTTCCGTGTCCCACTCAACACTCAGTGTAACTAGAAACCATAATTTCGCTGAAGGGGTTGCTGAAGATAATACCTCTCTCTGCATCGCTCTTTAATATACTTCCATCAGTTCCGTCATACCTCCGCGATCCTCTGGCTGTTAGTTTCGATTGTTGTAAAGACGTATCGGAACCTTCAGGCTGTAAATAAACCAACTCTTTTAAAAGATGGTATTATTTGAATCGCCCCGGAGGTCCGGTGTTCACCATACATGCCTCCCTCTAACAAATGCTCGTTTAACACTGTTTGATGACAATAAAAGCACGTGCCTACAAACGGGGTACCGACCAGCTGCTCTTCCGATTCTGAGGTGGAGATCTGTCGGCTTGCGCCATCAATAACTTGCACACCTGGGACCTCGGCTGCGTCCGTGTGACGTTGACGAAGGATTCAATCACAAAAATAAATTGTCATACCGTTTCAGATTCTTTTAGGGAGATTCGTCCTGATTCGGGTGAGATCACTCCTACTGTGGTTCCCATTCGTCCCACACTCATTGGTAATTCAACTGTCGACAATGGTGATAGAGATGTTGGCATCGGCGAGATGGACTGTTTTGTGAATGACTGGAAGAACTTGCTGATATTTTCGATAAAAGTACCAAACTGTCCGGTCGGTTGACCTGGCGTTGAAGGCTGATTACCGAACTGAAGATTGTGAAAGTAAGTGTTATCACCAACATCTAATGTACAATCTCACTTACTAGCGTTCGGATAGCATATCCTGCTTCGAATCACTCATTCTATTAGGGCCTTGGCTTCATCCTTTTTAGGCTTAATACTTATTCCAGTCAATTCTATTAAGTCAATGGTTAGAACATGGCGTAAAATTGATTCCAGACATCGTCAGACATCATATAGAGGAAAGAATCCACTGAGGTTTCAAGAGATGTATCGCGATAGCCTTGCTTATGTCCGCCGTCCCCCAGCATTTATTAAGGTGCTCTTCATACTACTCGCCTAACTCACTGAACCCTCTCCATATTACTCCGTTTTCTATGTTATTAACTGCATTTAGTAGTGCTACTGATATGATGCGCAGATCAAAGAAACTTTTGAAAATGAGACAGACACCTACATTGAGAACGCTATCAAGATCGAGCCCTTGTCCTTCACGGACGTCAACTCGCGAATTCACACCGACTCGCTCGCCACCAATTAGAGCTCCCTGATTGGCTGAAAGAGAGTCGTGTCATTTTCTGTCAAGAATTTCCATGCAATCAAGATTGCAAAATTATTCGTTGATTGCTGCATACAATAATTTCGAATTTCTTAATGACCGCGTCGTGCTACGTTATATGCTACCGTGGATGAAACGCACCTCAGCACGTAACACTGAAACAGTTTGGTGACAAAAACTATCTGTGTTTACAAAAACATGGTAATGATGCGCAAAGGGCTCACAACCTGTTGAATTGGCTCGATATGGTAACCACCTATTCGGTTCGCACGAAACGTTTCAAGGAAGACAACATGAACTTACTCTAACCTTTTCATATTGCTTTTTTTCGAGGTTAACACGTATTAAACCTTAATATGTCTCTGCAAGTACGGTTGGACACTTCACAGACAGTAGTATACCTTGAAAAGCTTTCTAATAAGAGCTCAGGCTGCTGGAGTGATCTCATTTCTATACTTGCTCGAAAAGAGCAATTTTCATATGAGATATCTCACTACGAACGAATTGATTGTTCCACTACAACAGTATAAAAAAGCAGAAAACTGACTGTACAATGAAAAGGGCTATGTGGATGTAAACTGCTCAAAGTAGCAATTCATACGCAGAATGAGAGAATCAAATCCACATTCCAAATCATCTCCTCCCCCCCTCTCTCCTCCTCATTTGCAATACAGATGCACAATTCCCATTCCCAAAAAGTGTTTCGTTCTTAATCGGTCCAACTTCGCCTGTATAAAGCAGAAATGGATGGGACGAAGTGAAACTTCATTCATAAACAAGCGAAACAGGTTTACATTTTATATTGAATTTGCCACTACCAGTAGTCAGCTGCAGTCCACGATCACCACCAAAGCCGAATATATTGGCCATCTGGTTGAGACCAATTTGTAGGTCACCGGCCTGATTGCGGTTTAAAGAGAAAGTACCAAGATTTATTTGACATACCGCTGAAATCGAATAATCAGTTGGCTTTCGATCTTTCAATCATTTTGAACGTATTCTATATCAAAAAGTAACAATTTGCGCAAGGTGCAGACAAGTCAGCAGTGGTGCGAATATATACAATTGGCATTGGCGACTCACCTTAAAAACATATGAGAGATTATATAAATAAGCCACGAAGAGCTTCCCGTCGAACTCGTTCTAGTACAATTTCAACTCGAGTGTGAATAGACGACAGCACGTGGACACGGCTCAGAATTTTATAGTTGCAAGTTATTGAATGATTTTAATTTAATGAGTGACCAGTGCGGCGATTGTTTATGTGCCCATGAAATGAGCTAATCGAGTAGATGAATTTCATCCGCTCCACCGTTCCATATCATCCATCACAATTACTGGGGTATGTGATTAGAAAGTGGTTTCATTGCGCCCATTTCAACAATGTGGATTTTTTTAAAGAGACAAAAACAAATCGGATGAGAAGTACGCTAAAGATGGTTTAAACATTACAATATAACATATAGCAAAATATAGTAAAGATGATTAGTCATAAAAAAATATAAGGACAACATCGATCTCAAAATGTGCGCTCACTAATCGCAGAATTTGATTTTTTCACGAAAGTTCCGAAAATGTTCGCTGAACACTGATGAAAATCGAAGCGGTTGTACGCCGAGTGACATATAACACCCGTTTTCTTTCATGATATGACCAAAAAAAAATATGCGCAACCAACCTTTGCGTATTTCAATGCTGAGAATGATCGGCAATAAAAGACGACTCATCGCTCGGATGTGTCACGGCGTTCTGAATCTCATTTCTATACTTGCTCGAAAAGAGCAATTTTCATATGAGATATCTCACTACGAACGAATTGATTGTTCCACTACAACAGTATAAAAAAGCAGAAAACTGACTGTACAATGAAAAGGGCTATGTGGATGTAAACTGCTCAAAGTAGCAATTCATACGCAGAATGAGAGAATCAAATCCACATTCCAAATCATCTCCTCCCCCCCTCTCTCCTCCTCATTTGCAATACAGATGCACAATTCCCATTCCCAAAAAGTGTTTCGTTCTTAATCGGTCCAACTTCGCCTGTATAAAGCAGAAATGGATGGGACGAAGTGAAACTTCATTCATAAACAAGCGAAACAGGTTTACATTTTATATTGAATTTGCCACTACCAGTAGTCAGCTGCAGTCCACGATCACCACCAAAGCCGAATATATTGGCCATCTGGTTGAGACCAATTTGTAGGTCACCGGCCTGATTGCGGTTTAAAGAGAAAGTACCAAGATTTATTTGACATACCGCTGAAATCGAATAATCAGTTGGCTTTCGATCTTTCAATCATTTTGAACGTATTCTATATCAAAAAGTAACAATTTGCGCAAGGTGCAGACAAGTCAGCAGTGGTGCGAATATATACAATTGGCATTGGCGACTCACCTTAAAAACATATGAGAGATTATATAAATAAGCCACGAAGAGCTTCCCGTCGAACTCGTTCTAGTACAATTTCAACTCGAGTGTGAATAGACGACAGCACGTGGACACGGCTCAGAATTTTATAGTTGCAAGTTATTGAATGATTTTAATTTAATGAGTGACCAGTGCGGCGATTGTTTATGTGCCCATGAAATGAGCTAATCGAGTAGATGAATTTCATCCGCTCCACCGTTCCATATCATCCATCACAATTACTGGGGTATGTGATTAGAAAGTGGTTTCATTGCGCCCATTTCAACAATGTGGATTTTTTTAAAGAGACAAAAACAAATCGGATGAGAAGTACGCTAAAGATGGTTTAAACATTACAATATAACATATAGCAAAATATAGTAAAGATGATTAGTCATAAAAAAATATAAGGACAACATCGATCTCAAAATGTGCGCTCACTAATCGCAGAATTTGATTTTTTCACGAAAGTTCCGAAAATGTTCGCTGAACACTGATGAAAATCGAAGCGGTTGTACGCCGAGTGACATATAACACCCGTTTTCTTTCATGATATGACCAAAAAAAAATATGCGCAACCAACCTTTGCGTATTTCAATGCTGAGAATGATCGGCAATAAAAGACGACTCATCGCTCGGATGTGTCACGGCGTTCTGAATCTATGAAATTTGTGGAAATCTAAGCATGAAAAGGAATTAGAAATTATGAAAGTCACCAATAGAGAGTGGTTAACGTTCCATATACGCAGCAGCAATTAATTTTGCAAGTGCCTTGCACAAACAATGCTAGAAGGCGCACGAGAAAGTGCCCATCCTTGTGTGCCTCAGGACATCTGGTAACATTGAAAAATTGATAAATATTTCTAAAGCTTAATATGTTATAGGTTTTTGTAAAGAATAACGCTGAAATCGGATAGTCAGTTAGCTTTCGCTCCTTCAACGTTTCTAAAGATATTCTATCAGGTAAATCACTTCCAAAAAAACATTATTGAGAACAATCTATTTGCAATTAGCGATTCAAATCACAAATATGTCAAAGAGCTAAAATGACCCAAAACTTCTCAGAAACGTGTTTCTCCAAGCAGTTTTTTTTTCTATGAAGAGCATTTTAAGGAATGTATAGAAAGAACGGAAAAACAGTCACACTTTCATTTGAACAGCACATTGAAGTGAAACTCTGCTATTCTGAACCAAGAATGGGACAGAACTCCAAATTGCTTCAAACTGTTGAAAATCCCTCATTTCGATAAATTCAGCATTTAGGTACCCAGTAACCAGTGCAGCATATGATACAACCACTAACCAGCGCACCGCATACAACACACGTCGGCGCAAAAAATGCTCGTAAAATCATTTCCACGTAGAGAAAAGTAGAACGACGCAAATAGACTGATCACAGCTACATGACACTAAATTGGTCGCATGAAGGTCGGCTTCGAAATGATACCAAATATAAAGAAGAAGCAGGAAGACAAGAAGAGGGTTCTGAGTAAAGTGTATAAGGAAACAGCGGATCGAATGTCGAACAGAAAACTGGATTTGCTCGCCTCTCCTATGATTTGATTCGCTAACAAGTTTTCGGTTTTAATCGTGCGCGCTCTACGTAAATGATTATTCACCATTTTGAATGGTCTCTCTCAATTCAGTAGTGGCTGGCACATGGGAAGACAACAGAGGCACACATGGTAGGTAGCATCAATAACGTTGAAACGAACCTGGAGTCTCTCCAGCATATAACCTCCTCCC
>JPKZ01001848.1:185528-206664 GCA_000803305.1 Toxocara canis
CCCCCCAACAACCCCCCCCCCCCCCCCCCCTCTCCACCTCTCCTTTGTAAACATTGTGAGTAAAGAATCATTCCTCCGACACAGTTTTACTCCCATAACATCCTACCCCCTCCCTCTTCCCTCAAAATAGCGAGAAAAGAACCATTCCTCCGACATTTCCGGGCTCCCATAGCGCTCCCCCCTTCCACCTCCTCCTCATAAACACAACGAGGAAAGAATCATCCCTCCGGTACAGTCTAGCTTGGATGCGACCACCCCTCCCCTTCTGTTCAAGAAGCCTCAAGTCTCATGGTCTCCGGCATTATTTCATTGCTTCAAATGACCTACTCTCATGTACATGTTGAGCTGCGTCGTTTAAACCGCAACGAAAACTGCTGATCACTTTTGACTGTGGTAGCCCTCGTTTATAGGCATTTGAAAGTTGCCAACGAACATCGGCAGCACTTAGACAGCATCTTCATTGCACGCCTTCGATGCTCCGGCAGGATATGCGTATTTTGACAGAGGTGCGAAAAAAGACAAAAGTAAATTTTAAAATGTACTTTATGATCCAACTACAAGAGCGTTTTCAGCAAGAATCAGAAAGCGACCTTGTAGAAATTCATTGTACTTCTTGTTTTGTACTATATTTATTACACCTCCCTTAATAACTGTTCTATGTAAATTCCCCTTTCTCAGCAACATCGTTACGCAATTCTCAATTGAAAAATTTCACCTGATTCGCGCGCGTTTAACTGGTTGCCCAAAAAACTGCTGTTTAACCTCCGATTTCCACCATCGTTATTTTCTCGACATCTCAGTGTGTAACCAAAATTTGTAACCCGAAAGGTTGCAATGAGATCGCTGCCTGGATTTTGGAAGAGGTAACCGAGAAAAGAGAAACGCAAAAGACGAACGGCTCTACGAGTCACAAGGTGCCTTTAAGAACACCAGAGCGTATCGTCGCTGCATCACGATGGCTTACTATCATTTTTTAAAGATCGTTTTTTCAGAATATCGCAAATTTTATTTCGTTATAAAAAGTTTCCATAATGAATTCTACTGGGCTGAAACGAACAATTAGTGATTCGAGATCATGCAAAGGGTTTAATGACAAGTTGTGCTGTCCGGAAAGCGCATTAATTAGTGCCTGTTCGAAAAGCGCGTTTTCCAGCCCAGATCATCCCTTCGAAAACGCAGTGGTTGTTCCTCGTCTCGCTCGTTGATTCCAACCAAACCAGGTAAAGGTGGAGGCCTACCTATTACGGAGTGATCGCCATTTTCTGAAAGCATTAACATGATTATGTATCACACAAATCGAAGAAAAACCCATGAGGTTATAAGCTTTCCAATATTTGTAAACGAGATTCGAGATTCCAGATTTTAGTACCTGCTTACACTGTGTTTTCCACAGCAAAAGCAGACGATTTGAAAAAGGCAAATAAACAGATCTCACCGATCTCATGTATCGCGTCTCAGAGGGAACGCAGACCACATTAATACCACGTTACGTAGCTGGTATCATCATAAAAGTCGGCTTTATGAGGTGTTATCATGAAGCGCCTGTCTGGAGTACTTTTACACATTTCCACTTGTGCGTGGCTTTTCATCTTACTGCCCCTTTGGCAAATAAATGTGCTATCCGATTCCCCTTTCGAACTACGTGAACGACAACCCTTCTCTCATTAGTTATTTGACTGCGTGCATTCCACCTCATCATCCGATATGACGCAGTGCTACAAAAGCGTTTCAATTAATGATATTTTGATTCAAGTATCACGCAAAGAAATTCTTTACCCGTATCACCATCATTAACATGCGATTTGCCTCGACCGTCTGGTTGTGAATTTTTGTCGTTTCGCTTTCCCTCCGTCGTCCAATGATCGCCATGTGATAAAAAACCAGTAAAATCGGGTGCCCCATCTATGTCCTCTTCTGTGGCATAATCCTCAACAGTATGTGTAAATCTTGGATATTAAGTAGTGCCCTTAGTGACTAGAGTCAGTAGACCTTAACATACACTCAACAACTTAAGTATGAGCGAGTGAGGCGGTTCGTAATATCCCGGTGGATATCATGGTGCCCGCTCGCAGAGTACCTATCTTATACTTTATCTGTTCATTACCTTCCACAAAAAATGAACGCATTTTTGCGAAGATCATGCACCTTTTACCTAGTTTAGTTGCAATTTACCTAGTTGCGCCTACAAAGATGCACAAACCTTCTTCGACACAATGCCAAACAATTATTTTGATGGTCTGATGTGCATGTAGAGGACCAATCAAACGTTACGATACTTTCTACAAAATTTTTAACCACAGCAGCTGTCCTAGCGCTCCAAGTGGATATATGAAGCTGTAATTAATCCCATATGCTCTTGACAGACCAAACGCAAATAAACCGAACAGATTCACGTTCCATACGCAACAAAAAATAAGGCGAAAAGGATCCTTGATGAGCACAGCGAATTTTTTCTAGGCCATTAGAAAGTAAAAGTTTGCTGAAAAAAAAACATCGGTTGCTATGCTTGCAGACGACAAAGGGGAAGTGTGGCTGTTAACCTATCAGGGAGTTAGCTTGCTAATCTGAGCGAATTTCGCTCTGTTAAACCGTATTTGCTTTTTCACATATCGAAGTGGCGTCAACCCATAGGTTTCACATTATTTCCATGATATACACTTTTCCTACTTGCAGTTCATAGCTCTTCTATGTTTCAATGACGACTTTTTCAAAGCTTAGTAGTATCCGAAACCGCCGTTGAGCATAACAAGTCTAATTTGCACTGGAAATATTCCGTTACGTTTTCCACGCAGATCCGCTATTAAAACTGCAATCTTCATGATTTGGAAAGTTTGTATGACACTTACGTGTGTAAATGAGTTGGTAAGATAACTGCTTTAAGTGTGACCTGAATTTGCTAAACTTAGAGGATTATACTACCAGACTGAGAGGACAACTGAATCAAGAAAATAATAAATATGGTTCAATTATAAAGTAGCAGAACATCATTTACAAGTTGGCACATTCCAAAACAATGAAAACCTAGCTCGAAAAATAAATGAGATAGGGTAATCGTCTCAGATTTTCTACCTTAAGGTGAAGAAAAATTTTTTTTATAGAAATAAAAAACGACTGTTTCTGCATACTCTCCCACATGATTCAATAGCAAAATTTCTATAAATCTAGGAATTCTTCCCGCTCGTCTCCTCCATACCCCTCGATATTCACTTACTGTTGAGTGTTGAATAATAAACCAGTAACAACGAGGTAAAACTTACCTCATCTGGAATGACACCTAAGAAGGACGTTTGGCCGTTGTCGATATTTTCGGCGTTAAGAACGTCTGTTTCACTTACGAGTGTTGGGAAGGTTATAAAAATGCTGGTTTCAGGCGCAGGTGTTACAGTCGCAATCGTCGTTATTTCTGTCGAAGAGAGTGGAAGGATAAGTGGAGGCGATGGTAATGGTGGTGGAGATGCAGGAGGAGGCAATGGAGGTAAAGTTGCAGAAGGCGCTACAGGTGGTTGAGGTATACCTTGGAACAAGACGCCAAGGTTACCCAACATTTGGCTTAACGGATCTCCTCCACCCCCTGTAGGAATCTGGAAACGACATGAATAAGGAAGCTTAAATATCGTTTATTTATTCGTTATTTTTACAAATGGTTGTAAAAAGACTTACAGCTAACTATACGCCCCTCAAGACAACATCTGTCATTTAGAAAACCTTTCTGAGAGTTTCAAATAAAAATCAGTAGAATGGCTCGGCTCTTGCACCCAACATAAACTGACTTGAAACAATTCTGCAAAAAACTATCGTGAAAATATTCTCGACATTCCTGAATGAATACGATTCTGGGAACTTTTCCGTAGCACGACAGAAAAAATTGACCACATTAAAAATTGCCAACTGAAAGCTTTGCAGGTAACTAAAACACTAAAATAAAAAGAACGACTAAAATAAAACGAACTCGCCAACTAACTTATGAAGTCATTAGGCGTTAGGTTTTAAATGGGTCGTTTTATCATATATTGCTAGTTGAATTGAATTGCTAATTAAAATAGTTGTCCTTAAAATTAGGTGTACGAGGAAAAGTTCTCGGTGGAGTTCTATCATTGATGTCCATTTCAGCTGTTTTGTCATCACCTTATATCGTCATATGTTTATAGTACAAACAAAATGACCAGGAGCATCCACAAGGTATTTGTCCCGAGGAAGCCGCCACTTAAAAACTTATATTCCCACTGTGCTATGAAAATTGTAGCATTAGCTCTTACCAGCGACGGCAGGCTCGGAAGTTGAGGTAAGGTAAGCGGCACCAACTGAGGTAAACCAGGAAGTTGTGGAAGACCGGAAAGGCCACCGAAAAGACCATCGAGCTGCGCCGAAACTGAGAAAAAAAGGTTATCGGAAAATGAGAGGAAATTTTCACTAGCAGTTCATTTCCTGTGATCACGTGTAGACTGTACAGCAATTTCTGAGCTGAAATCTTGAAATGCTTCGAAAAAGGCACCATAGTGATCGAAATGGTACGGACAACCACGTGCAAGGGTCGAGTAACGTGCGAGGCGATGGTGTTAAAAGCCTTCAAAGTTTCTGTTTTTTTTTTCACAGCGCGATGCCTTCAAATTCTTGTGGTTTTTAATTTGTAGCGGTCTATTTTTTGGAAGGACAGGGGGTGCGGGCTCAAGCAGTGACGCTGCCTCATTATTCTGAGACTTTAAAAGAGCCCCCCACCCCCTGTCCTTCCAAAAAATAGACCGCTACAAATTAAAAACCACAAGAATTTGAAGACATCGCGCTGTGAAAAAAAAAAACAGAAACTTTGAAGGCTTTTAACACCATCGCCTCGTACGTTTTTCGACCCTTGCACGTGGTTGTCCGTACCATACTGGAAATATTTACTATGCATCATGGCAGACCTTTCGAGTTCTTTGTATTCTGTGTCTCATGGATGCCCGTTATCCCATCCGGAGCAATACAGAGTGGGCGATCCTCGAAAATGTGAGGACCGCCACAAAAATTATTATCAAACTGATTTCTACTATGTGAGTTTTTTGCAACTTGCTTCACTCACAACCATGCAATTACAAGAATGCAGTAAGATAAGCGCTGTCATCAATAAGGGGCGAATATAGCCGTAAACAGTAAAATTGCTTATAGAAGAAGCAAACGTCTTTATAATGCATCAAGCTAATGATACAGCATCATCCTGATGTCAAATTTCTCAACTATGTGCAGCACGCAAGGCAAAACTTTACTTACTGCTGTAAACGTCTGCATAAGTCATGAAAGCACCCTCAACCGCTACACCAAACAAACTGCCATAAGACGCTTTTTTCTTTGCGCAAATGAAAGGTACAAAACATAACGATAGTATAAGAGACGAACCTCTTTGGAGCAGAATTAAAATAACTACAGTCAAAGGGACCATTGATACCAAATGAAGTGTGTTTATTATGGAGGCGATTCTATATGAAATTCGGCTGCAGTGTCGACACGAGTTGCGGCCAAAGAAAACCCGAAACAGCGACACTAAAATCAGAAGAGCGCAAACAAAGCGGCGCAATTGGTCGCCAAACTGGATTTTCTTCGATTACGTATGACATATGTGAATCGACAACGTTTCTGTTGAAAGCTTTACGCTACACGACGATGGAAGCAACGCAGATGGATGTGAAATTATAAACGGCGAATGTTGCGTAAGAAGACGAAATGCCGCCGGTGAACGTAAAAGTCGACAAGGCGAGCCACACGAAAGATGATTACCGATAAGGAAGCAGAACACTTCAGCAGCAAGAAAGCGAAAGCTTAGTTTCAAAATTCAAAAGTTTCAGAAATGTTCTGCTATACTGCTCAGCTGAGTATGCGCTGTGTCAAAGGTTACTATGTGACGAGAAATGATACTGTTGAGAAATACCTGCCAAAAAATTTATTGGCTAAACTTTTTAAGTTTCACTCATTTGAACTGATTCACCCGTTCATTTAGTTTGCAACGAAATTGACCCTGAACAATTTATTTAAGAGGTAAAAGCATCTCTTGTACGCAAAACAGAAGTTGCACAGATCTCTTTTGCGTATAAAACATGCTAAGGTAAAATATTTTAATCCCCGCTATACACAACTTTAATTGAATTCAAATTTAAATCACCCTAAAGAACACAAGGAAGATGTATCTACATGGCGTGGAGAAGGGGGTAGGGTGGGGACGGGAGAATGATTCCCTACTTTATGTTTCTATGTCGAAAACACTATATTAATTCGTTTCGATAAGTGCTTCTATTCACTATTTTGTTTCGCATTCCTCAAACTCTCACATCCCTGCACAGTTTTCTTTGCTTTATTGTTTTACTAGAACAAAGAACTTTCTTTTTCTTCTTCTATCTAAGCCTATTTTACTTCGCACTTTACCTAGCAATCTAAATGCAATTTATTGGCAGTTCCATCTGTCCGCGAAAAAACTGAAGAAACTTCTGATACAAAGCACGGCAAGACACGTTTTTCTGATGCAAGCACCCAGTGCAACTGGAAGTTTGTCAAGAGCGTCCTCGATAACATCATTTAGCTGGAACGCGTAAGAGAATTTCCGCCACACCATGCGAAGTGGAATTTTATTCTTGTGTAAAACGTAGAAAATTCTCTCAATAGACTCAGACGAAACGGGAGGAAACACTGAAACTCCCTGGTGACTCTCTCTCCTTCCGGCACACCGATGCGTCACGTTCCATACAGGTGACATCATAGATTTCGTCATGCATCCTCGTTGGCACCAATCGTTAGTAATCCTGGTAGTGATTGTGGTTTCTGCACTACTGAGCTGCCACTACCTGCAAGCAGAGGATGTTGGAGACGTAGCAAATCGAAACCGTTAAATACGCGCCGTATGCATAAACATATGGCAGATGCCTTAAGTTCCCGACTTTTTACGGCCCTTAGGTCCATATTTCAGTCGTCAAAAACATTTGCTGAACACAGCCAAACGGGTTTGTTCTTCGCCTACCCTCATATCCTCCACCAAATGATTTTTGGTAGGATCGACTCATTGGCCACCTTCCCGATTACCTTCTAGATATATCTGAAAAACAATCTTGTAAAGGTGAAATGTTTGCTTACCATCAAATTTTCTATAATGCTGAAGAATTGAAGAGAGAAAGAGTCGAAGAAAATAACACAGCTGTTTCGTAAGTCATAGCGGCCTCAAAATTGTTTAGTGGTGCAGTTACTGTTATGTTTCAAATTACAAAGTTTGTATGGAGCGCACTATTTCAGTGGCAATTAGAATAGAACCTGTTGACTGCAAACGGGAAGTCGTCTTTTTATTAAGAACGATGAGCTGTTTTTTTTTTCTTTAGAATGAGTGGATTTCCAATTAGATTTTAAAAAAATCTTTCGAGGGCCTAAGGTGGCAATTCTTGAAAACATTTTCGAAGAATAGGAATCACCAAGTTATGAATACCTGTATCACTATTTTGAAGATGTGAAACCGTATCCGTTTCGATTAGACGACCGTTGCGCTTCTTGCCTTCATTTATCACTGTTCTCCGTAACTCTCTTCCAATCATTTCCGTCTCACTCGCTTCTGACCCAAATATCCACCACTTATTGATTGGTAAATATCTAGGTAATAAATGAAAGAAAATGACCAACCAAAAGAGATGAGAACTATCCAAGGGAATATTCTGGTGGCAACCTCCTGGGATAACTTCGTGTGACCCAAACACATATGGGCACTTGAGGACGCGTTAGCGGAGAACTAATAAACTTAACGATCTGATTCACCCATTCCCTTGCCTACCGTCGAGTAAATATGTGCCAATACATGGCTGTTTAAGCAGTCACGTAGTTCGCCGCAATCCCCCACCTTGTTTTGCCCTAGTTTCCTCAATCGTCTAAACCGTACAGGAAATGCAGAGGGATTTCTAATCCAAAGCCAAACACTTTGCAGTATTCTAAAAAGCATCAGCGAAAAACTCGCAATAGTAGCCTGTGACCGTTTCGACTACTTTCCTCTCTCATTGCATATAAGTACTTTATTGCATTATACTTTCAAGTTATCAGGGTAGACGCATAATATAGAACCAAACCGTCTTTGTGTGCCTTAGCAAATTCGCACAAACAAAAGCTTACTGCGAATTCGATGCCCCTGCTGCAATACCTGAGGCACCTAATTTACGCCACAAAATAACTACCTCAGTTTCATCCCATGATTGTAGACACAGCGGTAAGCCATATTTGAGTGCACTTTACAACAAGTAGCAAGTGAAATAAACGATATGTTAAACATGGATTTGCAGAGCTGACCGCCTGGGTAATATCGACGCGTCCTTAGGCATATTTCGTTGTTTGCGGCTGGCATGTGTCGGTTAGTCGGGTAAGTAGAAGAGCCTCTATTGGCGTGCATTCCCACTTGCTCTTTTGCGCCAATCGACCTCGTGTGATCATTTTATTCATGCTCTTCCACCTTGCTTCAGCTGTTATCATAGTCATTTTTGCATGCATGAAACGATTTTTTGTTCGAACAGATCGTCTTGTGGAAATCTAAAGTACTTTTAAGAACGGCCTACGTGTTTCAGTGTATAACCACTTACGAGAAGATTTCACATCACAATGAAGAAACGATTTCAGTCACACTCAACTGATTCTAAATGTGAAAATCAGCAAACGCCATCGGTCATAACATCGAGGAATTTAGTGAAGAGTGGTTGGAACACCGACCGAAACTTGATCAGAATTCACTAGGAAACAATGATAAAAATTGACCAAATTATTCGCAGTGAAAAGGCTCAACCAATCATGGCGATATCGAAGCGCCACTACCAGAAGCATCACAACGAAAAGCTCATCTATGTGATCATGACCATCAACAACGAAACGGTCTATACTTAGAGTACCCCCGAAACAGCTGGCGCTTATGTGCTTGTGCTCCTCTGCCTATTCACTACTTGTAACCACCTATCAGTAATGTAAGAAACATGGTCCGCTATGAAGCGAACTACATTCAAAGGAAATAATCATTCAATAACGTCCTCTGCCTCGTATCTTACGCATACCAGTCTGAATAGTGCAATGCACTTCTCATTTGCGACTTCCTAACTTGATTATCATATTATCCCCCATTTGAGATCCTTCCTCAAAAACACATGAAAATAAAGAGCCTCATTCTCGAGTTCGCCTGAAAAATGAAAACCCCTTTTCCAATCTCCTTAAAACCAGAACCCCTCACACAGCGCTTTGTAACACATTAATTTTTCTGGAAAAAACCAAAGCACAATCGTCTCCGTCTGTCCTTAAACCAGCCAATATTCTTTCATACATCTCAATGGGCGTTTTTTAAATTCAATTTCAAATTCACTCCAATTTTGGAGTCTTCTCCTTAACCTGCTGAGTCTCCTCTACGTTCCAAAAATTCAAAATCATTGCATAATGAGGTATAAATTCTACCGATAACGGACAATCACAGTACTTTTCTCTAATGAACGTAGGATACTGTTGTGTTACGGCGCATGTAACTACAACTCAGAGCGACTCGCCTATTTCTTTCCGGGAGTTTTCCACAGCTTCTCCCCATTTACACCCCAATGTTCCCCGAAATTTTGCTCGGTGCCCTGCACCCCATCCCTCCACCTCATGAGGGGTAAAATTGCTTCCTAACGATGAGCTGTACAATAAAATCGCTTTTTGATTCCTCTACCTTGTAAACTCGCAACAACATTTGCTTCCCTATTCGACTACCTGCCCTTCCATCGCTCTCCGACCAAATCTACCCCGATTCCTTGGATGGATAAGCCCTGAGGAACGACAGACGGTTTCAGAAAACACTCACCGAACGAGTGTTTCATCTAAACCGCTCCTTCAAGGCGTACTTGCCCACATCTCCCTTCCTCAATCAATAATCGCTCGACACAATACTTGTACAAAGATCACAACGAAATGCATGGGCGATCTATTGGAAGAACTGGCGTAACTGCAGCTAAAATTACCTTTTTGTACCGTTTGCAGCTAAAATTACTCTGCAACGAGACAATACAGCATTCATAACACAATAAAATGCAGAAATACACTCCAAAAAAAAAAATGCATACTGAGCTTTTTTCGATCTCAGCTATCTTTTTTCAATTACTATACACCATGCTTCACCATCCCGAGCCGTACATAATCTAAGTAAATGAGAGTAAATCTTAAATGATATTCCAAAAGCTAATCTTGAACGACGAGGAGAACTGCAACAGATTTCGTCACTTTCTGCAGACTTCAGCAACACGACGACAGCCAATAAAGAATCAGTAAAGCAAAAAAGCGACAACAGAGTGCTGTCTGACAAAATTACGCACGTTTGCGAACAAGCATTGCCTTAGCGCAATGCAGCAAAACATCATAGCGCATAACTGCTAAAAATTACCTTTTTGTACCGTTTGCAGCTAAAATTACTCTGCAACGAGACAATACAGCATTCATAACACAATAAAATGCAGAAATACACTCCAAAAAAAAAAATGCATACTGAGCTTTTTTCGATCTCAGCTATCTTTTTTCAATTACTATACACCATGCTTCACCATCCCGAGCCGTACATAATCTAAGTAAATGAGAGTAAATCTTAAATGATATTCCAAAAGCTAATCTTGAACGACGAGGAGAACTGCAACAGATTTCGTCACTTTCTGCAGACTTCAGCAACACGACGACAGCCAATAAAGAATCAGTAAAGCAAAAAAGCGACAACAGAGTGCTGTCTGACAAAATTACGCACGTTTGCGAACAAGCATTGCCTTAGCGCAATGCAGCAAAACATCATAGCCACATATTGCTCAACTTGAAATGCAAAATCTTACAAATCGATACAAAGACAGCTGTAATTTCATCGATTCCCGTATCGATGCAGCTGACAACCATGCCCACGCATGATTGTTTTAATCAGTTTTGGAACGCCTGGTGGTCAGCCTGCTGTCGATCCGTCGGGTAAGCAACCGAGAACCTAACTCAGGTCTTCCCGCATAAGAAGTGGGAGCTCTACCACTCAGCTACTGCCCGCCCGCCAAAACCTTACCCCTGCAAATACAGAAATACTTATATCGACTCCCAAATCTTAAGTGAACGGAGAAAGCCGAGAAAAGAAATTAATGTAAGGTTCTTTCGTCATTCTGATGAAATATTAAGGGAATATTTTTCTTTTCGAGCCGGCACAAAACTCAGCAGCAAAACTGGAGAACAAATCTCCATTTTTCACCCATCCGACAGCCCTTCTTCCCTTCCCTCTCTCTCCCCTTGGACAGCTCGACACTACCACGCTCAACACAGAGAATAAAAAGCAGCCACGAGTGCGATGTGAAGGGAAGAGAGGAGACAAAAGTGTCTCTCATGCTTCACCGAAGGCATTTTGTCTCTTCACCCTCAATAATGACAAGGCGATAAACGATAAGAAAGAGAACAAGTATGACAGGGTAGAATGCTTTGCAGTAAGTATCCACAGTTCGTGCCATTCTGTGACAACGTTTCGACTTCAGCATCAGCTTCATCACTTGGAACCGCGGGATATGGTCTAAACCTTCTTCGGCCTCCTTGCGCTGAAACAAGCTGTACAGAACCGTGCTGACATGTACTGCACAAAGGTGTAAATATGTCTTACCTATTTTCAAGGTTTCTGTGCTTTTTTTTCGGACAAGAAGCCAATGTACTACAGGTCAGCTTAGAGCAAAAATGCATATTTTTTTCTCTTTTTACCACTGTCGTCGGAATTCGGGGGCGTTCACCTGCGTTTACCCTATCTCTTTACCCTTTCTTCTCACAAATGTTGTCGGAGGATTCCATACGTTTACGCTACCTCAAGTCGTGGCGATGAGTGGAAGCAAGTACACTCATGAAATCGTATGAAATTGAGTCCTGTTCACGGTCCTATCTGCAGATCACAATTTTTCGCCTTCAAACGACTTTCTAGTAATACTGCAAAACCTTACGGTAGCACGTGCCCATTTACGAGTTTGAAATCCTCAAAACGACTGCCACGCAACGTGCTGTTGAAATCACTAAGAAAGTGATTCTACTCAAGGTATACAATAATATGCTTCAGAGAAAAAATATAAAGACGAATGTCTCGAACAGTAACGATTTCTTAAAGATCGAATGAAATAAATAAATAACGACTCTTTAAAGTGCAACAAAAACGATACTAATAAATTCTTCAACATCAAACAAACTTTGTACATTAGGGACGGCTGAATTATATATAAAGACGCGCACACTTACAACATTAACATTTTTAAGTAGCAATCTTCCAGAAGAATTCTCCCCTTCAAACGTGTAGTAAGATATCAATCAATGACACCAAAATAATGCAAATGATAGTATTAAAAACAAAATACTGAAGGTCATAGTTGCTACGAACGGCGTTTCCCCAACGCAGATTCAGGTGAGCATACGGGCAAAACGGTGGGCATGGGTTAGCACCCATCTTCTTTACGCTTCTACAATTGACTGCGAAGAAATATTTCAAAGTTTTTAGGAATTCTTCTAAACACTGGTCAATAACAAAAAAGTGCGAAACATTCCCGTTTCATTTTTACTAATAAACATTTTCATGCGATCTCCCCAAACATAATGACTTCCCAAACCGTTCCACCTCTTCCTCTTTCTTTCTGAGCATGGACAATCGAACGCTTCGCTTAGCGAGAAAGTTGCGAAATCAAAGTGAAGATTATGCAGCTTACCAGTTTAATACTGTTGTGTTCCAGAGAGATTACCACGAGCGCTTGCAGCATCGTTGCAAACACAAACGTTGCGGTGAATCCAAACCAAATGTCAATAGCCTTAAACATCAGCGAGATGCTGGAAGCCATATGGAAGCAGCAAACAGGACGAATTTCAGTCTTTTTTTCCTTGTACAATGAGCCTAGACATGCAAATGGGAAAGAAGATCACTTTCAACTTCCAACAAAATGAAACTTGGAATTAAAATCCTTCTAGAAACCCTGTACTTTGCTTAATTCCCTTCTTCGCTCCTAACAATGGAAACCCTTTGGCCCCTGACGCTATACTCTAGGCTGCACGATAACAAGTCTCACCACAAAAAAATTCCACACAAGCAATAAAAATTCGAAATTAGGCTCGGAGCCTAAACCGTTCGCGAAATGAAAAAGATACGTTGGCATGGGAAGAGGATTAAACAAAAGGACAATCCTAATGGTGACACCTTCGGAATGATACACATATTCGACCGCTAGACTATTGAAAAACAACTATGCCTATGAGACAGGGGAGCATATTCAAAGGAGCAGAGTTGCATAAAAGGCAGGGCCTTACAAACTTCCACTTCAGGAAATAAACGCATGTTTGGAGGTTGGCCCACATTTAACGTTAACATACACACATCACTAACCTTCGTATATGAAACCTTGGGTAGTATTTCTTTTGCCGACGTGCTTTCTGCACTTAGCGTCAGGAAGACTGTCAACGAGATGAAAATGCGTCCATCAACAAACTCTTCCGGCAGCCATACGCTGATCCACGAAAAAATAACGCACATTGCTGTAGGGATGTAGGTCTGCGCCATGTGATAACCCAAATTCCTTTTCATATAGAAACGCGCCTCCAAACATGAAAAGTTACCTAAACGTTGACGAAAAAGTTGAAAATTTTATATTAGAAATTCGCGCACCAAATTTTTCAATTTAAGCTGAATACAATAGGCGCCTTATTAAGACCTTCCGAACGTAAGCGTATCCCCATAAGTGGGATCCTCAAAAAATCACGTTAAGATATCTCCTCAGAAAAAAAAAGGACATATTGGAATTAAAGAAGTGCTAATTTTTCAACCAACGAAAACATCTACAACTTTGGTAGGGAGTATTCGTGGACAACGAAGAGGACCAAATGTTTATGAACTAACCGGTCCATTAATGTGGACAATTCGGCCAAGCTGAACAGAAAACCAACCTGACTTGCGATAACCATTGCATTCGTGCTTCGAGTAGCCAACAATATAAAGTTCTGGCAATTGAACATGTTTGTTGCGACTAATCGCATGCTTGATATTCGAAAACCATCGCAACCGCATTACATCATTTGTGAACCCAACTGAAATCGTAACATTTATTTCATACCTGTACTAAAAAGGCTATATATGCAGAGGCGGAGCAAGGATGAATGACTTAACACTAATTGGTTCAGGCAAAAAATGACTGTACATCTTGACGACAATCTAGAAGGAAGAAGAACAATTGACATTCGTCTAAAAATTATCCGCAAATATTTCTAAAAAATCCCGTAAGGTTCTATCCGCTGTACTAGCCATAACGGCTGCGTTCAACTTGATTAGACAAATTATAATGAGATGCAGATGAACAATGGAAGGTTCTATAGAAAACCATCAAACGCGAAGGACCGTCGGTATCAACGTCGACATTAGTCGATTTTCGGCGGAAGTTAGTGAAAACGAAAGTTAGGAAAACGATTCGAAATGCTCACACAATGGCAGCGCGAGGAGAAGCTCTATAAGTCATAAATGGACCGTTCTATTGGGAAAGATGCAGAGGGTAAATTCAGTCACCTTATTCCCTCGTATGTAGACTACTTTTGGAATCCGGAACCGCAAATATGGTCGGGACTCTACCGTATCATCGTCCCTCTCTCCTTCTGTCCCTTGTCCCACCAAAAAGAATGCGAATTTTTGCTGGAACCTGCTACCCTCAATTACTTCAAAGCTCGATAAAACCGGTCTTAAGAGGATCGTTCTGAGTAAGAGTTACGATGAACAGCCATACAATCCTGTTTCGCGGAAGCGCGTTCCTTTTCTACTGCAAAATCCGGCCATTTTCGCCACAGCAATACACATAGCCTAATATCAAGTGCGGACTCAAAGGATAGTTTCATCTATAAAATACTTCAAGACCTGACCTTCCAACGTTTTTCTAAACGTACCTCATTGACTGATATCTATATCATGTTGATAAGTTTCTAATGGGCAAAACACACTTACGTGAACTAATCCGCAAAGAGCACATCTGATTGTCATGAGGATACTTGCATAGTACGAGCTGGCAGCTCGGTTTAAGGTACAGCCTGAAACCATTGCAGCTTCAAATCATTACTCGGCAGCGAACAATACAGAAAACAAAAAAAAACAAAACATTATTTTGCTTCCTACAATCACAGTTCCATGCATGCTCTCTACTTCGTTTCCAAATAACGTCATTTCTTAAACCACTCTTAGCGCAGCTCAACGCTTGTACCATCCATACATTACACACAGCTCTTCATTCTATACGGACTATCAATATCGAATTCTAAAATGCTGGACGGAGAGAAGGAAGGAAAGATTATTACTGCGAACGACCCAAAAGTGAATAGTGGGAAATTTTTCTAGACAAGATCCGATTAGCAAGACTCCATCCTCTCCTTCCCCCCCCCCCCCCCCCCCCCCCCCCCCCCCCCCCCCCCACACACCCCCCTCCCCCCCCCCCCCCCCCCCCCCCCCCCCCCCCCCCCCCCCCCCCCCCCCCCCCCCCCCCCCCCCCCCCCCCCCCCCCCCCCCCCCCCCCCCCCCCCCCCCCCCCCCCCCCCCCCCCCCCCCCCCCCCCCCCCCCCCCCCCCCCCCCCCCCCCCCCCCCCCCCCCCCCCCCCCCCCCCCCCCCCCCCCCCCCCCCCCCCCCCCCCCCCCCCCCCCCCCCCCCCCCCCCCCCCCCCCCCCCCCCCCCCCCCCCCCCCCCCCCCCCCCCCCCCCCCTCCCCGCACCTCGCACGCACATACACATCCCTCTTGCCTTCGGTAATCCAATGCTGACTGCACAATTATGAGTTTACACAGCTAAAGTCCTCGGTACAAGACCAAAGTCATAACCGCATAGCCATAAGACAGGCGGGAACAAAACTTTACGAATAAGGAAAGCGGGAAGGCTGTAAATTTAGATAAAAATTCCAACCGATGGGAGACAGCGATAACGTGAGAGGGATCGCGGCAAGCATGGCAAGGTGCACAATCGCAAATCCCTCCAGTGTTTAAAAGTTTCGTAGAGGCTACCTTCTTCAACCACCCCCCCCCCCCCCCCCCCCCCCCCTCCAAACCTCGGAAAATAATACAGGCGAAAGTTGAGGTCACGATAAAATACAAAAATTGGGAGGTGGTAAACTCATTTAATTTATGTGCAACAGTGTAGAGAATCAATACAGGGAGGAAATAACCCTGATACAGATATGGCCTCTTTTGCACTTTAACATACTCACCGAACCGAACGAATAGAACCCTCCCGTGCCACACTACCTCCACCTTCAACAACTCGCTTCCACTCCAATCTCCTCCTGATCATAGCGAAGAAGAAACAGATAATCACTCAAAAATACCATGGAACAATATGGATTCATATATCAAAAATGCGCTGATAACTTTATAATCTCCAAAGCTTTACTGGAGGTAACAAAGCTGTAAAGCGCATGACGTACTACACTTCCAAAAATTATGAGATGTAAACAAGTCACAACTTCTGATTAATGAATGCGACAAAACGAGCTATCTAGACTGTTGCTGGCATTCACAAATGAGGGTAACTAGCGCAGCGGCAAGTCTCTTCATTTTGGAAGAGGATGTACTTCCAATCAGTCCGCCAAATCGATCTCCCTTTCGCCGGTAGGGAAAAATTCGTGGCAATCTACCTTGCAGTTAAGGACAGGCTCTTAAAGAGGCACTACAAGCAAGATAAAAAACGGCGTCGCTCACCTTGACCGTGACGCGGTATCCATTACTAATGTGGGCTGAAATTGGAATACAGACCTTTTACCCTTTTCATTCTAATGCCTCGAACATCGATTTCCTTCGATAAGCAAAATCAAACAATCAACATAGCATATATCCAAAACATGGACGTTTTAACATGCGAAATAGCACCGAGTTAACAACTACTCAAATAACTAACTTTAGAAACATCTCGTCATTGATCAGAATTGGTTTGTCAAAACCGTGAGCCAATCTTGGATCTCTCCAAACCATCCTTAGCCAAACATCCATATCATAATCCTGAAGTCAAACCGTTAAAGAAAGAAAATTAGTTTCCATCCTTTATTCGACCTATGTAACTCCCTGTACTTGCAAATGTCAATCGACTCCGACAATCCGGATGAATCCATCTAAAAAATACTCCACGGGAAAGTTAAAGTCAAGACGGAGGAAAAACGGTTACCTTCAAGTATAGGGAAGGGGAAGTGGGTCATGTAACCAAGCATCTCTGGAAAACTTGCTATCGCGTATTACGCTATGTGGGACAGTCTTCACAATATACAGCGCAACTGTCACAGATTTATCAACCGTTTATGTGCATGACGACAATGTATGAAGCTAAAAGCTGCATCATCTGAACGGCGGGAATGCGCGGACGAATCGTGCAAACCAAAATAAAGACCATGTAAGACGCCTTAAGGGGGTATTATTGCACTTAAGTGACTAGGGGGGTTACAGCTGATTCATAACTTAATTGTGCGTGCCTGAATCAAGATTTTTCTACAACCTTGACATACATTCTGCAAACAGATTCCAAGAAGGGTATGAGACGTATGCAAGCCATAACTTTATGTGTGAACGTGGTAGACGAAAGGGAACGAGAACCGAACATAAAATAAATTTGCAAACAAGATTATCGATGACACTTTATAAAACGAAAAAAAAAAAGATTCAGGAACCCACCGACTTTCGAAGAAAACTTCGCCTTCTGGAAAAACAAACATATAGAAGTTGAGATAGGTAACGCGATGGAACAGTGCAAGTTTCGCATTCGCGAAGAATGGATCTGGCCGCCAAATTCTCCTTTAAAACATTTCACCGAAACTCACATGAGAATTTTTAATTCATGACGAAAAATTGAAATATTTTTTGAAGGCCTCATGCGGACAACATTATCAGTAGATAGAAACGAGCTTTACTTTCAAGATGGAGTGTCGCACTCGCTAGCTGAATCAGCTTTCGAGCCAAGAGTGCAAAATCGAAAAACGGCATGCGAAACGAGGAGAAAAAATAAAAGAAAAGCGGTGTCGGAAAATAATACAGGCGAAAGTTGAGGTCACGATAAAATACAAAAATTGGGAGGTGGTAAACTCATTTATGTGCCTGTAAACAGTGTAGAGAATCAATACAGGGAGGAAATAACCCTGATACAGATATGGCCTCTTTTGCACTTTAACATACTCACCGAACAATTCGAATAGAACCCTCCCGTGCCACACTACCTCCACCTTCAACAACTCGCTTCCACTCCAATCTCCTCCTGATCATAGCGAAGAAGAAACAGATAATCACTCAAAAATACCATGGAACAATATGGATTCATATATCAAAAATGCGCTGATAACTTTATAATCTCCAAAGCTTTACTGGAGGTAACAAAGCTGTAAAGCGCATGACGTACTACACTTCCAAAAATTATGAGATGTAAACAAGTCACAACTTCTGATTAATGAATGCGACAAAACGAGCTATCTAGACTGTTGCTGGCATTCACAAATGAGGGTAACTAGCGCAGCGGCAAGTCTCTTCATTTTGGAAGAGGATGTACTTCCAATCAGTCCGCCAAATCGATCTCCCTTTCGCCGGTAGGGAAAAATTCGTGGCAATCTACCTTGCAGTTAAGGACAGGCTCTTAAAGAGGCACTACAAGCAAGATAAAAAACGGCGTCGCTCACCTTGACCGTGACGCGGTATCCATTACTAATGTGGGCTGAAATTGGAATACAGACCTTTTACCCTTTTCATTCTAATGCCTCGAACATCGATTTCCTTCGATAAGCAAAATCAAACAATCAACATAGCATATATCCAAAACATGGACGTTTTAACATGCGAAATAGCACCGAGTTAACAACTACTCAAATAACTAACTTTAGAAACATCTCGTCATTGATCAGAATTGGTTTGTCAAAACCGTGAGCCAATCTTGGATCTCTCCAAACCATCCTTAGCCAAACATCCATATCATAATCCTGAAGTCAAACCGTTAAAGAAAGAAAATTAGTTTCCATCCTTTATTCGACCTATGTAACTCCCTGTACTTGCAAATGTCAATCGACTCCGACAATCCGGATGAATCCATCTAAAAAATACTCCACGGGAAAGTTAAAGTCAAGACGGAGGAAAAACGGTTACCTTCAAGTATAGGGAAGGGGAAGTGGGTCATGTAACCAAGCATCTCTGGAAAACTTGCTATCGCGTATTACGCTATGTGGGACAGTCTTCACAATATACAGCGCAACTGTCACAGATTTATCAACCGTTTATGTGCATGACGACAATGTATGAAGCTAAAAGCTGCATCATCTGAACGGCGGGAATGCGCGGACGAATCGTGCAAACCAAAATAAAGACCATGTAAGACGCCTTAAGGGGGTATTATTGCACTTAAGTGACTAGGGGGGTTACAGCTGATTCATAACTTAATTGTGCGTGCCTGAATCAAGATTTTTCTACAACCTTGACATACATTCTGCAAACAGATTCCAAGAAGGGTATGAGACGTATAGCACTAAGCGGGGTAACATAACTCGCAATCTAATGTAATTAGCCATTGTCTCCGATTCCTACCATCCCTGTCTCTTTTTTTGAAAAATCGAATCAGTGGCCCCTTAACCCCTCGCTCTTCCTCTTACTACATAATTTATTACATTGCAGTTGCAAATAGCCCTCTCAACACTGCCCAATGTACGAGGAACATAAACTGTGGAAAAATAATACCAACAAAAAACGAAACGAAAGAATAAAAATGCACAATTTTGTCACGGAAAAATTCGCAAAAATCGCACTGCTACTCATAACAATCCCCACAAAAATCAAATCATCTGCACGATTTTAAGATGGGAAGTTAAGCGCTCAAAAATCCACTGTACGCCTTGTTTTATCTGCACCACTTCAAGGTATGAAGCTAAAAGTGTCCTAAATCCAATTCCTATGTGGTCTCCCTCTTCTCGCGCTCAGAGCAAAAAACGCACGGGCCTTGGGAAGTGGATGGGATTTATACCTTTGTACCCGATCAGCAATCACTCACCATAGTAGTTAGTTCGAAATTAGATATCGACTGTATGTGGATTCCTACTCTTACGTCCACTGTTTGACCAGTAAAGAGCGTTGGAGGCGTCCTGCAAATCGAATTATATCCATTTGCACCACTGACGCTCGCTCGTTACCGCTCTCAATTGGCCATAGCTACGGCTGACAGCTACCGCCCCACGCACAATCATATTAAATCCACTGTACAACTTTTGTCAGATCCTGGTCGTAAGACACATTCAAGATCTAATAACACGAACATAAATGAAAATGAAGGAGGAACAGGAAAGAAGGTCAAACCAAATAGTAAATAAGCAAAATCTTGGAATAAAATCTGCTTCACCGCTTTGAAGGCAATGACATTTATGGGCTAGATGGACAATGCGGGAAAAAAAGGGATGGAAAGAATGCATAAGACCCAAAAGATTTGATGAACAGCGTGCTGCTCAACTTTATGAATGCTCAAGTCTATGGACGCTCCGATCCATGCACACATCTTAAGCTAGTCGCCCGGTTTTATCCACTTCGGAAACCTCGACTATTCTCGCAAGGCTAAACAGTACGGTTACGATTTTTGTTTAAAAAGCCCCATACTCAAACTTCTCATTCAAAGGTATAGGTGAACATAACACCCGCTCTCCCCCCTTCGGCATTTAGTCGGGAACTGAAATTTCATCTGTATCCGTCTTGTGACCTTCTTTTCTTTTTTTACTTAATATGTTAGCGCTAGTGTTATATGCAAACGATGGAACAGATTCATCGTAATTAGGACCGAAAAAAAAAGAAAAGGTCAGCAAACCTATGATCATATTGACCCCGCTTCAGCACCGGCAAAATGAACGTTGAGGAGAGCGGCTGCTCCTCTGATACGCTAATCTGGTCGAATGTCTGCAATATATCATCTAGTTTCGTATCGTTGCGTAGCGTTTCCGCCAATCGTTCAATATCGAAATCGGTTGCTTCCAAATGTATGCCCATATTTGTAGCAAATCGCTTCTCTAAAAAGAAATCCACTGTATTTTAGCACATCGCATTTTTTATACTTCAGACATCCTCTAACAGTGTTGCGGTTTCTCAGAAAAAACTGGCTATAGACAACCATGAAATAAACGTAACCCGCCTATTACGGCTGCAGGGACAGGGA